>JAILXH010110532.1:723-14757 GCA_023558415.1 Piaractus mesopotamicus
GTGTCAGAGCTTTAACTTCGATTTCCATGAAAAAAAACCCCACAATCTATATCATATAAACTTCTATACTCAGGGAAAAAGTTTGACTCAAAGATTCATGTATTCTGTGAGGAGCGGTGATGGAGAGAAAATTCAGGAATGTGGCTAAATCCAGATGTCTAAGGTCAAACTGTTTCTCCAACAGTTATATCATGCCGCCATCTAGTGGACAGAGTGCCGTCATGTGACAGTCAGGGACATTCCTTTCTTACTCATACCAAAAGTGACCATGAATTATTTTCACACTGTTGTTGAGAACTCCTAGTTCATTTTCTTGCATAAGCGGCTCTGAATTGTGCAAACAATTATCACACCTTTTATAAAAACAGAAAATTGGATGGTTTAAATTTAATCAGCATCGGAGTAAAACAATTTTTTATTTAAATTCTTAGGTAAACAGAAGCATCATATTATTAAATATATGAAATAAAAAGAGAATAATAATAGGATAGCAGCAAAAATGAGATTTTCCGCCTTATGACCACAAGGGGGCAATCAGCAAGGTGCTTACATTCTAATTAAATGAGAGAGAGAGAGAGAGAGAGAGAGAGAGCATTCTTATTGTTTTGCGTATTACTGTATTGCTATTGTTATTACTCTGATTGCTATAGTTATTACTCGGCCTATCTTAACCTCAAACTTATCCTCAAGAACCAAAAGCTTAGCTCTGTTAACTCTGATCTTCTAATTTCCTTTGTGATGACCAGCCAAATGTCTGCACAATAGCAAAATAATTTTTTTTGTAGCATCTTCTCTGTAATACAGCCATTTAACTATTGGTAAATGAGGTTCTTCAGGTTACTTCATGAAATGAGAAAAACCCCTTTAGCACAACATCTGTCTGATAGTAGACTCTTAAAATTATGTTGTGACTAATTTATACTCTTTATATTTAGCAGATGAAAAGCATCCAACCTGCTCACTTGCAAAATACTCACCAGTTCAGTTATTGGACAACAGTACAGTGTCTGAAACATCAGGATTTTTGTACCTGACCACAAACACAAACTGTCCAAATACACCTTAACCAAACACATATCACACACGTTACCAGGGTTTGACACTGCCTATTGCCCGATGTCCTTGGCCATAACATTTCACATTTTGGCCACTAAAAATGCAGAGCCTGTGGCCTTTTAACATACCTGTTCAGTTGGACACAGAACTAATAGACAAATCAGATTTTGTTGAAATTCGTTAACAGCAACCACCACGCTAACTAACGTGGCTGTATGGTGACTGTGGTGGCCCCCCTGCTGAGCTGGACTGCCTGGCATCAGAGATGCTGGTTCATTTGCTAAAGTTTGCTAATACCATTCTTTGAAATAAGGTCTTAAATAAAATACGGTGTTGAATAAGCTGGTGTTATAACAAGAGGCCATTATCAAAGCAGCTAAAGAGTATCTAATGAAATAATCTAGATCAGATAATGTCATGGCCGACTGGCTCAGCAGGAGGGACCACCGCAGCCCCCACGACAGCAATTTTCTTATTAATGTAAAGTTTTTAATAAATATCTCCTTTTTTAAAGCAAGGTCTGACTGTTTTTTGGTACTGAAGCATGCTTGTTCATTGGAAATACAATGTATATATGATAAACATGTCTCTATTATTCTGGCCACAGATTCTTTATTTTGGCCACAAGCTTCATTGTTTTGGTGGTCACTACAGGCCAGTGCAAAATGTTTTATCGATCTTTATATCTATCTTTTTCTTGAAAGCATCATAGTGTTAAGTACGACCACACAATTAACCTTAATTAACTGTTATCGTATCAGCCTTCATAATACTGCCACTGCAAAAGCATGCACGATGCAAAGAAGTCTCTAATAAATCACTAAACTTTAACCATTTTGTCATTTTTTTAATCATTTTTTCTCTCTAACTATGTCACATTATTGATTGACCAATTCTTATTTAATGTATTGTAAGACATGTGATAATCACAATATTTACTAACGTGAACACAATATAGTATTTTGTCCATACTGTGCAGCTCAAGCATTATGGTGATGATAATCACTGTGTTATTTGTGCCACCATCTAATAGTGAACTCTGTACTGCGACACACACGCTCAAACACAGGGTCAGAAGCCCAGAACGATGCGCTGGCAGGCCCTACATTACTTAAGCAGGGCTGGACATGCATCTATTTCTCAAGTCCAGGCCAGCTATCCACAGAGCTGGTGGACATGCTACATTGATATAAAGGGGTCATTCTGGAGGCTTTGCGGAGGCTGTGTACTGTGGAGGATTGGATTCTCACATGAATGCTTGCACTTTCCTGTCCCTTCCCATCCTCCCCCTCTTCCACGGCGAGATAGCTTTTGAATGGCAGAACTCAATCTCTGATTGCTGTTCGACTGCCCACGAAATAAATACACACCACCAGATATAGCAGAAGTACACGCTGGTATTGGAAAGCACACGCAGAACGAGAAGTGTGGGAAGATAGATTTGGCAAACGTAGTCATCTTACAGCGCAGACAATCAGGGACAGATGTCCGAGATTATGAAACGATTTGACGTGGATGAATCTCAGCTTATAGTGTATGACAACATGGATGCAATCATCTAGTGCTTGGAGGGTACAGATAATATTTAATATTATACTTTCCAAATATATCACAGTATCAGAGTATTAGATGATATTTAAGTTAACATTAATAAAGTGCATGAACCTATTATTCCAGAGTACCGGTACTTGTAGGCAATACTGTAAACTTTACAGGGCCCATATCTTACATTTTTCTTGATTTATTTTCCTGAAGTCCATTTACGTTTTCTTACCATGTACAGTCATAACTAAATTTTACATGAAGACTTTCCAACCAATGTTTATCTTTAGTATTTAACACACCTTTTTGATAATTTATGTTTGAAACTAATATAGGTATATGCGCACTGTTCTGACTGGCTGTCCTGTACTTGTGTCTCACTGAATTAGCAGTCTGGACTATAACACTCCTTATAACTAATAAATGGACAGACTACGTGTAACTGTTTTGGGTTTTGTGACAACACAACAATACAGAATTTAAAATGGGATGTTTCTGCAGCCTAGTTTCCATACACGGACAGTATGGATGTTTAAAAACTTTAACAACGTTTACATACGCACTCTTTTATTTATTTATTTTTAATTTATTTTACTTTAAATTGTTCTTTAACAACAATCTGAAGCACTTAAATATTAAATATGCGGTGAACTACATTCTTGTTATCTATCAATGCCGCTACAACTAAAAAGGAATATTATTTAAGCAATGCTGGTACACTGGTATTGATGATTGATACTTACATAATTGAATGAAAACAGATGCAGCCATCTACAAGGGTATGATGACACAATATCATTATCTTGATGAATTGATGACCATACTGAGGGTATCATCAGTACGTTCACATCACTGATCAACCGAATTTGTCTTGAAATAGGCTTATAAAAGGCTCCCAGCTGGCATAGCTGTCTAACCTGTCAAACCCCAAACATTGGTCCAGCTATGCCGTATAATACGGTGAATTAATTAAAATCATTTTATTCCTGGTTTTAGATTTTTCAAATAGGCCACTACTGGTGCCTGATCCTACATTAACTCTCAGAAAAGCAAAATATTGTTATACGTCTCGTTTCATGTAAAAATGTCTTTAGGTATCATGATGTTAAATTATTGTCATATCGCCGACTCCTCTTCTACAGTATAGTCAGCTGATTAATTCAGTTTAACAGTGTGTGGAAAGAGTCAGCGTGTTGGCGGTGTGTTTAGAATGCGAATCACGTAAAGTGGGTCTGTGTTTCTCATTTTGTGTCGCCGCGTGCAGCTGGAGACGTGCCAAACTCTGCCATGCAAATGAGAGAGCGTGGAAATGAACGAGAGGCAGACACAAAGGTCAATTAGAAAGGGGGTGGGGGGGTGTAGAATGGTAGCATGCTGCTCAGCTAGTGAGGAGGTGTGTGTGTGTTGTGGGGGGCTGGGTGCCTAATGCCAACCTGAGACATTTCGCTTTCCACACCTGAATTCACAGACAGGCGTATGCCTTCATTGGCAGACAAAGCAGAAAAAAACAAATGCACACACACACACGCACACACACACATTTATACCCTCCCCACCCATACACACACATTTTTTCATCGTAGTCAACATGATCTGGGTGGCAACATGGTCATTGCCGGGCAGGGGAGTGTGACGCCATCTCCGTCTGCTGCAATCGCCTTTTGTCGCGACGCTTGGCAAAAGCCAATGGCGTTCCAGGGCAAAAAAGCCTCCAACCTATTGCTGTTTCTGCTTTAAAAAAAACAAACACTGCATATTTTAGACAATTTTTCTTTAAAATCTGCCTGTTGTTTTTCTAATTATATCGCTCACATACATTCTGATTTCACTTTGAGTGATGCGCTCCATCAGCCAATTCTCATCAAATACTACAAACAGAATTAGCGACCCCTCAGCAAGGAATAATATATACACACACATATAGATATATGGATCACTCTACCGTATTATTTCAAACTGCGGTCACACAGTAAAAAACATTGCTTAAAAAATATTTCAGTATTCAGACCTTAAATATTTTTAAACATTAAGTATTATATTACTGTGATTTAAACTCAAGGCAGTGATTGAGATAGTAATAAGCTAAACATCTACAAATTCATCATTTATAGGGTACTTTCTATTGGAAGATGGCTGTTCCAATCCCTAAATTTCAACTTGTGGAAACAGTACTTCATATTTTTATTGATTTTTTTCAATGTTGTTTTTTAAAAGCTCTTTTTGATTTCCTTTAATGTGAAACTGAAAGATTTTTATGTCATAAATATGTCTCACATCTTCATGTCACTACCAAACACAAACAGTTTTAGTCCACAGGTGAAGCCTTATTTTAGCCACACCACTGCGTTATAGAGCAGGAGGTGAGACTGCATCCCTGTCCCTCATGGCCACATGGTGAGCAGTTAGATCCCACTGTTTTGAAGTAAATGTAAATGTGTCCCAAAGATTGAATATCATCATGTGATCTTAAGAACTGTCACTATTGAAACATTTTTTCTGTAGTTAAGTAAAATTTTATGTTTTAATGAAAAATATTATGCGTGTACAACTGCTCCAAGCTGTTTTTGCTAGACATTGACTGGCCAGCGTTTTTGAGTTATGCTCAAAATTATGATTGTTTTGGTAGTGACAAAATCAAATGTTCAATCATTTATTTATTTATTTGTTTGTTTGTTAGTTTGTTTTTTAAAAACATAATTAAGGTATAGGGTAATTCAAAGGAAAAATCATTTTAGTCTATTGTCGAAGTCAAATTTGAAAATTTGCACCCAAGCATTCATTGGTAACAGTTCAGCTCGTTATGTCTGGAAAGAAAGGGTTGCGCATAGGATCCCTGGAAAACCACAAAAACAGTGAAGTACGGAAGTGGGAGTATTATGATGATCTGCAAACAGTACTGGGGGATTACACATAATTGAAAGACACATAAACGGAGTGATGTAGCAGGACATATTGTAGGAGAATTTAATCTCATTGGTCAAGAAAGGGGAGAAGATAGACGAGTTTCAATCAGACAACAACCTCAAACCAACCAGCCAAAATAACTCAATACTGGTTTCTAAAAAAAGGAGAAGGTGCTTGCATGGCCAAGGCACTCTCCCGACTCAATGTATGGAGGATTTTGAAATTGCAAGTTAAACAGAAGGACCCTCGTATCCTTGGAGAATTGAAGAGTTTTTGGCAAGTAGAATGGGCCAGAATTCGTTGCTAATTACTCCTTCACGAAGCTGCAATTACTAACAGTGGCTTTCCAATAAAGCACTGATGTTATTGTCTGAATACGTTTATCAGTTTCATTTTTTTTGACAAATCTTTGTTTATGCTTATAAATACACCATTTTCTTATCGTGCAAAGTCAAAAGACACTGTGTATACTGAACTTTTAATATATAGTACATACACACAATACATATTTAAAGATATGAGCAATGGATATAATGTATGATTACTGTATGTGCTTAAAATGCATATGTGCAGTTGATCAAAGAACAGGAATGCTCCCTGCATAGGAGTATTAAGGCCTATGACAGTGCATTTCATGAAAAAACTCCAGCAAATGAATCATCAGCCAATCCTGGGCAGCCACTATGATTTACGATACGATGCATTGTCCTCGCCTTATGCCTTTTCAGCCATGGCACGGTGCCAGCTAGTCTGCATGCAGGCTTGATGAGGTTGGCGTAATTCAGCGGATGCGCGGGGGGAGCCACACTTGTCCCTGCTGTAGCTGTTAATGTCGCGACGGCCCTCCTCCAGTCGCCATGGTAACGGGCAACAGAAAAACGAAAGGGAGAAATTAAATCACGCCGTCGTGGGGCGTATGCATTAATTTTGCATAAAGAGAGGGTGAAGTGTGGATGTGCCGCCGCTTCTTTTGTTCCTGCCTAAAGCTGAAGGTGCACTGCTGAAACCATGCCAGCTTCACTGAAACATAGATATGACACATTTTTAAACTGCATCCAAAATTCACAAAATCTTACCAAACAATGGCCTATACATCATACACCTATTATTACACTCGTAACTGTGGAAAGAAATGAAGGAAATCAGGACTACATCTGCATTCTGACATGACATGAAAGTGTCTGTTATGTTGTTTAGTGGATGCCATCTAATCATATCTGGCTCACCGGGAACTACGGGGTTTAAAAGACTAGTTTTGGGGAAAAAAAATAATAAAAAATGACACAATTTTCCCCTTAATTTAAATGTAGTCAGTAAGATATGCTTGAATATTTGAAACCGTTTGAAACGCTCAGCGTCATTATGTACTGTAGCCCTCCAATCAGAACTACCTGTGTACCTACTATAGGCAATAATACTGAATGCATGTGTCTTGTTTTTGTGTATAAACTGACAAAGCACTGATAATAAAGCTTTACAATTGAAAAATTTCATGTTTCTGTGATTATTGTTTGGAAAAGCATATGAAAGAGGAAGAGAAAGCATGGGAAACACAGAGATATTCAGTGTTTGACTTTTTTGGCATTACGACCCTTTTTGGTCTCAACCTTACTGAATTTTCACTTTTTAGGACGAACTCTCAGCAGCAGTTGAATGACATTAATAAACAGACTAAGGTTTTTGGCTTTATGCCCCATAAATCCACACGACAAATGTATGAAGAGTTCTATTCAATGCACAGTCATAAATCTGTTGCGTCCATAAATAAAAAAAAAGTGGACGTATTTTGTTTTGAACCGAGCTATCAGTTTGCACCAAACGTAACATCTTTTGATACCATTAGCCTGCGTGACATCACATGCAAAACCAGGGTTTTGAAACTTCAAACCAGACCAGAGGAATTGATTCATTTTGTTTGAAAGTTTTGAATGATCTATTATTTCAGAAAGCAAGCTACCTTTGAGTTGTCTAAATTTGCCAGACTATTCCTTCAAGTCCTAGAACCTACCAGTGATGGTTAGTTACCGAGCCCAATAAGAACAGCCATTGTGTTCAAGCCCTGTCTGACGTTGCCATGACGCAAGGAGACAACAGCAATCATGAATCATCGACCACACCAGTTCACCCAATCATCTGATGACAAAAGATCAAACTTGATATGTCAGTATCTCATGATAAAAGGAGACACGTTTGGTCCACCTCCACACAGCATACGTTTTTATGCTGATGACAAAAAAACCCTACACACTTCGCCGACTACACAAGTTTATCACAGCGGTGTTGATTTGATTAGAGTTCGCGGCGAGATTCAGCACTGTCACAACACGGGTGTCTTTGATTTCCTGGCAAAGGCAGCGTGTCTGTGCACATATAGACAGCTGTTCATCATGGTGACAGTAATGCATGAAGTGTTCCTGTGGTGCTTGCTGCGCTTTCTTCCTGCGGCAATCTTGGAGTAGCCCTTACCTGAATATTTTGCTGTTTTCCCTGCTCTAACACACCTTATTCAAATTATCAATTCATTAACGAGCCCGTAAAAGTTCAAGGGGGCAAGTTAGAGCAGGGAAAACACTAAACTGTGCAGGGCTGCGATACTTTTCATCTTGTGATGAGATTGTATGGGGAGAACATTAAGAAAATTTAGGCTAAACTGGAGTAACAACTTATTAGGGAGGGAACAAACTCAAAGGCGAATCTCAAAGTAGTGGGCGTTAGCACACGAATGAGCGCAAGTCAGCATGGCAGAGAAGTCCCCCAAAAAATTCCAATTGAGCCTATCAGTTGCACTCCATTAGAAGAGCATGGACTAGACTGGGGAATTTTATGGCAGGTTTTAGAGGAGGCATGCCCTTGTTAGAGGCCATTCAGCATTAAAAGTTTAATAAGTTGTCCCCAAACGTGTATTCTTGTTATGAGATCATGTCTGGCCCCATGAGACTAGGGTACTCCAGGAGCAGGACTGACAACTACTTCCTTACATTCTTAAAAACAAAAGTGCCAATATAGCTCTTAGGAGCAATTACATAAAAGAACCACTTTTGATTCACTAAGGAACTGTTCAAATGGATGATTCTTTAAAGACCCACTGCTGTAAATGAGATGTGCAAAGTGTGAAGAACCTTTTTAAGTCTAAAGAACCTCCACATAATGCAAAGGTTTTATACCAATTAAAAGGGACTCCTAGAACCATTGTTTTCGAAAGTGTACTTAACTCTGATGTATGGGTGGGCTATTTGGCAAAAATATAACCTTATAATACTTCTAAGACAAAACCTCTTTTTTTCCTGAGATTTGCGAGCAAGTTGATAGACAAAGTTAAAGAAAATCCACATAATGCAAAGATTCTACATCAATTGAAGGTTTTTTGTTTGTCACCAGGACAGCAATTGTATAGAAACCTTTATTTTTAAGAGTGTAACAATCATATTGTCATTGAAGATTTTCCTCAAACTGCCAAGTCCAAGCCAAGGACCATTTAGTAATCTTTAGTTTTAACAGTGTAGCATTCAGTTTATGCATAATTCAGCTGCAGTCTTAGCAAGAAAGGGTTCTACAAAGTACTAAGAAAATATGTTCTTTGACTTGTAACAGTAGTACAGCATTGATCTGTGCTATAGAGAACTATTTTTAAAAGGTGCTTTATAAGAAACATACATGACAGGTGCTCCATCACAGAAAAGCACTATTTAACCATGCAAAGAACTATTTGTGTATTCAAATGGTTCTTCAAGTTATCACGGTTCTATAAATAACCACTGCCTTCAAATAAAGAATCACTGAAGAACCACTTCTTTTTAAGGATATGCGACTCAATAGGCTTCACCAGCGCTGGATGCTTCAAATAACAGGGATCAGTGCCTTGGTATGAGAATAAAAATGAACTAAGGTTTAAACATCAACAAGGGAAAGGATGGAATCAGGATGCCGTCTCATCAGCTGACCAGCTTGATACCATCAACCATCAAAAGTCCAACAGACCTATCAACACCATTTGATTGCAAAAAAGTCTCCTGATCGAATGAGCCAGACGCCTTCTCACTTCTCAGTAACACAAAGCAACCAAGACCCTACTGGACCCAATCTGCATCCGGCGGCAGCTCGGGAAATAGCCGCTATTACATCAAATCTACAAATCCTGTGGATGCACAGCGCCGGACTAAAGGCTTTGCTGACACCGGAGAACCTGCTGCTGCATGACAAATAGATCATGCAAATGACCTTGTGCCGATTCAGAAGGGAGCGACCACATAAGGTGGAAGGAGGTAAACGCCATCCATCAACAATTGCTCTGTCCAAACACACGGAGAAGTCACTCATCAGGGTTCTACATGTACCCTCTGAACACAGTGAGATGCAGACAGCTAGTTCAAGCGCTGGGATGCAGACCAAAAAAAAAAAAAAAAACACACATCTGACAAAATCTTTGAAGAATCTTTGGGTACGATACAAGCAAAAGAATAAACCAAAGCCATCACTCTGTCTGTCTGTCTGGGCACCTTCTTGGCTATCTATATAGGCAAGCCGCTGTCTCATCAATAATGCAGCAGAAGTTCATGTTTATGCAATGGAGAGCACATATGCATGCTAGGTATTGTACGTCCTGACAAGCCCCTCAACATGCACACGCACACACACACCCCAACGACTAGTCAGAGCCCTATCCGTTCGACAATTAAAATGGTCACAAAATGTTCAAATGGCACATCGCTGTCTGAGAGCACGAGAGGGAAAAAAAGGCAGACACAAAAAGAAAAAAGGTATTAAATACTCACCTCTTCTAGCACTTCTTTTGATTCTGTTTAAATGCAGCTTCTTAGTGCTTCATGATAGCACAGCACACGGAAAAAAAATAACTCTAGTGGCATGGTGATATGCAAATTAATGGATCACGCTGAATACTGGGGCATTTATTATTCATAAATTACTCATGTTTATGCAAATCAGGCTACACACAGCTTCTGAAATGGGGGGTTGGTAATTCTGCCTTGTTGCAGATACAGACAACATTGGCTGCCTAGCAGGTTAAGGCTTTTTTGTCTTTTGATCATTTGTATACAAACAATTATATGCTTTAAAAACCTGTCCTAGTATTATTTAGGGTTCACTGTGGTCACAGAACAGTCACAGCAGTGCATATTTGCCCTAAAACCTGCTTTTTTTTTTATTTATTTATTTATTTTTATTACCTATAGATATATTATGTTCAACTTACTCTAATGTAACTGAGGCAAACAGTAGTGGTCACTATGATGGCTTAACACGACTTGTAATATTACATGAAAGCTTTTAAATAAACCACTGCAACCTAGCTGAGGTTAATTACTGTCACATCATGCTGTCACAATGCAAAATCACAAAAGCCTATGATATAATGAAAGTATTATAGTATTTAGCATGTTTAGCCCGATGTACTTGTTATAACAAGCATAATATATAAAAATCACTTGGATTTCCACTGTGTGATCTCCTGAACCTAGTGGACATTCGAGAAAACGACTGACATTCAGAAAGTCTGAAAAATTAACATTCATCTTTTATGCAGATCTTAACAATATCACATTGAAACAATATGCAGCAATAGAATGTTTTGCCCATATCACGGCACTCAGTGAGGCACAAAGGCACAATATGTGCAACTAAAGCTTGTGAACCCAACACTTTTACAGTTCATTACAAACTAGTTTCAAAAAATTGCAATGCTAGTAAAAAAAAAACAAACAAAAAAAACCCAAAACATTAACATAATGCACATGAGAATAGATGACTGACATTCATTCAAGAACTAGCCAGGTCTAAAAAAGAAAATTTACAAAGACGTTTGTGTACATTTCCATCCCTGACAGACTGGGACATTAAAAATCCATTGAAATGGTGGCCAACAGCGACCTCAAGTGGCCATATGAGAAAGCATTTCTGCAAATATGTATGTCAAAACATTATATCACACTGGCCTACAAGTTCTTTGTTGCCGTTTTGCTTTGTGAGGAATCTGCTAAAACAAATAGTAACTTGGTAACTTAAACATCTATGGGTGACTTGTTAAGGGTCTGTCATAACATAACCCTATGTAGTGTTAGTTACAACCTTGAGTCCATCTTTTAGCACGTAAACACCAACGAGGCCTCAGCAGTTCAGTAGGCACCAGTTAACAAAAATATTGGCAATATGTTCCTCCTTCAGAAGACAGTGGTTACATCAGAAAAAGGCTACTAAATATTAAAAAAAATAAAAAAAATTCACAATTCCAACCAGTAAGAATGCAACGTTTACAATACAGTTTTTGAAAAATTAAAGTGAACATGGTGAACATCCCTCAATCTTCTCAGTATTTTCTTTGCCATCTTTTGCAGAAACTGGTCAGTGATCAAAACAAGGGATCCCTACTGAAGTAAAGTGGGAGGGAAGAGGAGGAGTGGTGTATATTAAACACTCACCTATGTCTAAAATGACGAGTCCCTTTTACACATAAAATTTTACATGGTAATTTAATGGAAATAAATGAGATGGGGTTAGTGTGAATTTAAGCTGGAGTCAAAAGCCCTAGTAAGACTGACTCAGCAATTCCCGAGAACTAACTCACTGGAATTTAATGGGAGGACTTGTCTGAACAGAAGTCAATATTTTTCCAGCATAGATAAGGTCTTGATTACGGATGCAAAAGTGGAATGTTCCCGAGTCTCTAGTTTTGACAGTGGCGAGTTTTCAGTTTTCGCAAGTGAAAACCATCACAGGAATGTATTTATTTTACTAGGGATGCATGATGACATCAAAATCGTATTTGCATCGGCAGATATTTGCCGTAAAAAAATATTGGCATCGAACAAATGTTTAGATTTGACTGATATTTAATGATGTATTTTTATCCTCCAGAAAAGCAGAATGTTTCGGTGGTCTGCACTTTATTAATTTCCCTTTAATGCCAATTCATTTGGATTCAGTATCCGTTTCTACATTTTCCAGATATGTACATGAAAAATATCAGCTATCAGCATTGGCTCATAATTCCCATATTGGTGCAGCCCCATTTTATACATTATTCTAGTAGCACTGCATTCAAGAAGCAGCAGACTTGCACAAAAGCGACACAGTATGGTCAGAAACGCAAACAGTTTCTGTAACGATTTTGTTCTTACAGTCAAATTTCCACATTTTGTGAGTGAAAAATACAGGACGAGGGTACTTTGTATATGATTCAGAAACAAAGGAGCTGCTAGTTGTTCATGCTGAGGATGTTACATCCTGTATAATGGAACATTCACGGCATTCACAAACGTGAAATCGAGTATGAAAACAATGTTTCCGCTTGTTTGTTTTCGCTTTTTAAAAACGCTTATAAATTCTAGGGGCCATGATTTTTGGGGTTTGTTTTGTTAGGGGGTTATCATAGCAGGCACCATAACTTCTACTGAGAACTCTGTGGAATTAAGACTTTTTTTAACTCATAAAACATCAAAAAACAAATCAAATATTGACCTCAGAATTGAAAATTGATGAATTTGAATTTCAGGATGTGTAGTGCTACATCCCTACCATCCAGTAGTGCTTGCACTTCACATGAGAAGTGCTGTACTAAGCTACATAAAGCCACTAATGCAAAGTTGTCAACAGGGTCCCATTCAATCAGGCCAAGAAACTGTCTTGGCTTCCCTGAGCCACGGATCTCTTCACAACATTAGCCACCTCCTTCTCGAACTGGTGGAGCAGCTTAAAGTCTGAGAATCCCCTGTACAACAAGCCCGTAGCTAATGTCTTCATAGCCTCCTTCATCTGGTAAAGCGATGGCACGGTGATGGTCTGCATGCCACCATTGATTTCAGCCATGACCACGGTGGGCTCGGTGGGCTCACATTTTACTAGAGGAGGTTCATTCTGCTCCAAACGGACCTCAGCCCGCTCGGCTACTTTGTCGTCTCTTTCCAACCCTCCGGTCTGTTGGTGCTCGAGGCTTCCAGGAGCAGGTCGATCCCCATTGTCCGAGTTTGGTCCTACCATGCGGTCCGCATCGTCCGGGTAGATGTGGTACCTCTCCCTCACCGTGCTTTCTCGTCTCTTAAAGCCGCTGTACCACGTCGGACTCGCCCTGAAGTGCATCAGCCCCATACGCCCGGCCAGATCCATCGCCTTCCTGTGGATCATCAAGTCGGTTACCGAAGCGCCCTGCCTCCTCGAGACGTCGATCCAGCGCCACAGCGCGGCCTCCAGCCTCGGTACTTTACCGCAGCGGACGTGCTGGTCGCCCCTCATTATGAGGCTCCTGTTTCGCAAGAGCGTCCACAACACAGACTGGGTGATGTTCAGGCGACCCGCCGCCTTCTTCTGGCTCATTCGGGGAAGCTGGTCATACATTTCCAGCAGTCTGCGCTTGTCCTCCATGGTGAACTTTCTCCTCGGCGCGGCCATGCTTGTTTACCCACGACGGCGAGGAGACGCTAGTGCGCATGCGTCACTTTAACCCATTACCGTGCGTGGCTGCGTCCAAAACAGCAGATTACCATTATCCACCATCTTCTTTCGGTCCTTCTGTTCTCAGAG
>JAILXH010110550.1:2095-12280 GCA_023558415.1 Piaractus mesopotamicus
TAAAGCTAGTTTTTTATCTCTTGGTGCACACAGTTGGCACCTCTTTCTTTTGACTCCTCCTTCTCTGGTTGCTGTGGATGTGCTTATATGTCCTGAACTCTGTTTTGTACACTAATTGTAGTCTTATAGATTCATTTCCAATAACTGGTCATTTTTGTCTGGGAACACCATGGGTGTATACAAGTTCCGTAAAACACACAAATTTTTATAAAAATATTTCAGATTTATTTTAGGTGTTCAAATACCATGTGTGAACAAAGTCATGGAACCTCATGACAAACAGATGAAATTTACTACACTTTTTAAAGAGGAAACTTGTAAATCGGTCAGATTTGACCGGAACAAAACAGGAGGGTTAAACTATTTAAAACAGTCTGAAGCACCCAACAAATGAAATGCGCTACATTTAACTGGGCCTCAATATCGTAGTGTAAATAAATGCTAATGAAGTGCAAAAAATCAAATTCAAAATAGTATTAAAAAAACAAAAACAAACCACTTGGACACAACGCTGTTTTATTTTATGGGCATTATATCATTGATATACATTGATTGCTCATTTTCTTTCAGATGTTTTGCTAAAATATCACTAAAACTGAATATCACAGTATGTCAAAATCATGGTGTAGTCACCAAGTTGCCCAGCACTAACCACACTTTCTGAAACACGTCACATTTCAGTCTCTGCTGAACTTGCTAGTCGAGTTTAGTAGCTAGCTAAAATCCTTTGTTACTAGGGTTGAATTTGAGATTTGTTTTGCTGTGTTGACGAGAAACAGTTTCAGTGTTTGTTACTCAGTAATGCCACATCTACATTTACTGGTCAGTGTTTTACGTTGAAGCAGTGTTGGCCTGTGTGACACAATTCATGCGGATTCCTGAGATTTCAGATTGCCAGCCATGCAGTAAGTTTGACTGCAGCCACCAGACTAAATGCTATTTTCCTGCCCTCCCAACTTGCACAACACGCACACATGCTGTGGAGAGGCAGGTCTGTGCTGCTGTTAGTCTCAGTTCTGTTTTTTTTCTAGTTTACTTTCACATTCAGTAATAGTCAGTCATGATGAATGAATCAGTTACCATATTCGCTTAGGCCGCATCTTGTCACAGCACTTTTGTGTTCAGTCATTTGATGCTAGACATCATATCATATTTGGGATTTAGGGAATTGGTGAAACTGACACCTTGCACACTGGAATGGGAGTCTTTTTCAGCTAAATCAAGGCCTCCAGGAACTACAGGCTTAGAAATGCTGATATCTGACACTGACATCTCTAATGTTTGCCCATGCATGTACTCTCACGTCAACCTGTGTGTTTAAGATACAACAGTGCTTCAGCATTTGCTGTACAGAGGTTACTTGAATGGGTGAGTCCAGATTGCATGACTGGCTTTAAATCACGTTTTCACCAATAGCATTGCAAAGTACTCATGCAGGGCTCCATATGTTGCTATTTGACCTCTGTAGTCACTTGTCCTTGACAACTGGCACGTGTATGTCCATATAAGGAACAACTTCAAATACTCCTTCTGTGGCACTTACCTATGTGCTTTAGCCAGCCTACTAGGCTTACATATTAGATGGCTAGAAACAGGATATGGATTTGTGTGCTTCGGTTCTCTAAGCAACTGCCATATTTCATTGTTCAGTCAAAGTCTTGTGGAAAGCAGAGCTGAATATTTCATTAAGCTAATAATTACACTTTATATTTATTAAAACCTGTGGCTACACCCTTTAGTAGTAAACCTTTTTGGGCTTGTGAGTAGCATTTGCTGCTTTAGAGCATGGAACAAGTCGTAACATGCAGGGAGCGGGACAGTCTGTTATTAGCTTCCTGTGCCACACAGCGCACATGTAGGCGTAGATATAACACTGTCAAATCTGTAAAGAGAGAGGTATGCAGTAAGGTTGGGCCGGCCCACCAACAATAGGCTGACACAGTCAAACCAGAGTGCGTACAAATCTGAGTGCGACAGATCACTTGACCGTGAACTGACTGTACACATTACAGTGCTGTAGCATGCTCTGTTCAGCTGCATGGTAGACATACAGCGTGTCGACACTGTATGCTTGTGCAGCATACGCCACTGAAGCTCTGTTCAGCAATGACATTATGAGCCTGTTTACACCTTGCATTAACATGTCTTTCGTGTCTGAATAAACAGCTAGACCAGATGAGATCTGACCAGCTCAGCAGTGAGGACAACATCTGATTGATTAGCTCTGTGTCCAACCAAACAGGTTTGTAAAAAAGAAGAATGCAAAAAAGTATCCAAGGCATAGTTTGACTGTAGACATGCTGACTTAACTGGCTATGTTTTATTTCAGAAGGAGTTTGATAAAGTCAGCACTGTTATTGTGTAATACAAGAGATGCTACTTTTGCCTCATCTTTCTACTGTCTACAATTCAGAGCAGGCATGTGCGCTGCACATACTCTGTCTTTTGAGCACTTATAGCCCTAGGTAAGAACACTCTTAATGTTTTCCATTAGCTGCATGTGGTTGTGAACAATGGTTTACAAACTAGGTCAGTCAGACGTGTGTGTATGTGCTGAGAACTCAGGCATCCTATGGAAGATAGTGTATGCAAATTGGAGGTGCTGAATTATTTGTGCATTAACCACATTCTGCTCAGTTAATTGTGTATTAGCCACACAGTTTTGGTCTTAGTTATTAACACATCACGAAATGCGGGAACTGATGGATTCCATTTAGCTTCAGTCTTGAATGATTAGCCCATTACCCATATTGTCAGTGATCTGAGTATGGTCACAACATCATAATCAAGCAATTGTAACTGAATTATAAGTGTTGATATGGTGTTGACACGCAAAGCATGTATTACATTCAGTAGTGATTCTAATGAATCACTGATGCTTGTGTTGATTGTCCTTTGACTTCTGTCAATATATAGTTTCTGCTCATTGCAGTCACAAAACAGAGACTGGCGTTCAGTTCGAAGCCTGCCATTCTCTAGCAGTGGAATGGTGTAGCTCCAGATCGAGGGTTTCCTGATTGAAAGGCATTCAAAACTAGCAATTATACAATTTAAAACAGCACACTTACATTTTCATTACATCACAGTATCCTTTACAGGTGGTGTTTTTGGGAGTAAGCAGACAGCAAAATCAGCATGTAGTCTAGTCCATAGATGTCCCCAGTTATATTTTAATCTCAGTGGTGACTTGCTGAGTTATACTTTAATCAGATTAGTCAGTGTTTGACTGGTCTGCTGCCACTCTAAACATGCCTTTGAGTAATTAGAACTTATGCCTAAGCATCCAGCATCAAGAGAAGATTTGCATGCAAACTAAATCAGTGTCACTGAACATGGTGAACTCCTTATATGCAGTTCTTTGCAACTTTGTGTGGAGCGATGAAGCTATCAGTGCTCTCTAAGCGATATGTGGGTATGGAGCAGACCTTGAATTAAGCTAGCATTTTATTAATGAAGCCATATGGCAAGAATAGAGTCCAACAATAAGGGTTGTCTGATTGCCAAGGACATGCGTCTGCCTAGTGAAAGCTGTCACTGACTTGCAGAGTCAGGCAACTGAGTGTCCTTATTCCTTCCTCTCCCGTTCGTTAAACATGATGTAAATACGTCTTGACTCTGGCATATCAAAACCTTTTAAGTCTATTTTCTTTGTTTTGTTTTATTTTATTTTCATTCTTTATTTTTTACATCATTTGAATGCTGCCCTTTATATTGTGTGAACATTGCTTGATGTGTGGACTAATGGAAATAGTCCAAAAGTACTTCCAAAAGTAAAGAATGTTTTTCCTTCTCCTATAAAGTTACCTTTTCAGAGGTGTAAAGTTTTATGACAAGCAACAACATGCCTTTCACTTTTTTAAGTACCATTCTATAAATTGAACGATAATATAATGTAGTGCTTTATGCTTAAATCTGGCAGACTGCTAGAATTTAGAAGTGATGGCCCATCATAGAATCAGAATGTAGAGAGTCTTGCTGCTTTCCAAAGAAAACAACAAGTTTTCAGGAAAGAAAAACTAAAGGGTCAGCCTAAAGAAAGGCATAAATACTGTCCAACTACAGTAAAGGTCAGGCCCTCTGGCTCAGTGAGCCCTTTGCTGGAGGAAGGGCAAGTTCAGCTTAAGCTACCTCCGTGGCTTAAAGTTCTTCGGCACTGTGCCGGACTTGCGGCGTGAGGTTGGTGCTGTTATAGATTTAAAAATACTTAATTATAAAACAGAGAGTTCCTAAAATCTGATTTGCTGAGCCACATTCAAAGCCTTTGTAAAATACTTGATATAAGCTCATCTACGACCGCCACACAACAACTGAACTCTGTATTACTGCACCACATTACAAAAAATCCTTGTGCTTTTAATGGAATAATCTTTGACTCTGATGCTGCTTGCGTGGACTACTGAGTGTACTGATGAAATATAATCCCATGTTTTGTTTAAACTGAGGGGCTGGCAACTTATTTTCTTGCCTATAACTGGGCTGCTCAGCTAGCTAACAGGCTAAACTATACCAAACAGCCTAAACAACTCCATCATTAACAGCATAGTCTTTAATTTAAGTACTTAATATATTCATTGCAAACAGCAATATAAATGTCTAAAGCATATCACTTGAATGACTTACTCTGTAAATAATGTGCTATGTAAGTTTTGAAATTCTAACTTCTACAGCCAAATAATTAATTTTTTTTTCCAGAATGAATTTGGCTGAACCCCAAATTGCTATTTTTAGCTATGTTATGCACTGTTGGGGTGCAGGAGCCATTATTTATATCCTTGCATAGCGCACTATGTAGGGAGCAGGGAGCCATTTGAGGTCCAGCCCCAGCGTGGGAAGAAGGCTCACCTGCTAAATAAGACTTGCGGTGGTAACTTGGTGACCAGAAAGTACTTTTAGAGTGATGTTTTTTGCATTATACAGTGATATGACAAAAAGTTGAAAAGTTCTATATACAGTGATAGGTGACCAAAAGATCCTCGCTTCACATCATACCAAGAGCCCCCATTCCTGTGATTAATCACAATAATTGAGGCTTATTGCTTAATGTATGTCTGTGGAATATACTCTTGCGTGTATCGCGTAGCAAGAAAATGGCTGTGTATGTATACAGTATACAGAACCATATATTTTGCATTCATGAAGCAGACTTACTTTATTAAAAAAAGAAAAAAGTTTGTTTACACAGTGGCTCAATAATGCATGAGACTGTGCTACTTTAAAAAAGCACTGCAGTTAATAGGTTATTTGTTTTGTTTTTGTATGATCGCTGCAATCTTTTGGACTAATTTGGCAATCGTTTGACGACAGTATGCTTCATATGCTGTTTAGAAACCAATGGAGGAAAAAGCGATGACAAGTTTGAAGGATGGGTGTTTTGGATATTCTTTATGGCTTTGAAAGTTGTGCTTGGACTTGGAAACAATTACCATACATTGTTAATGTTGTACAACATGTTGCTGTACTATTTGTAATTATTTATGTTTCAGTTTTGTTAATAAACATTAATTCATTTCTTCATTTTGTGACACCCCCCCCCCCTTTCATCCATTCTTTCTCCTAACCCCTGTTTTGTGCCACGCAGCAGGTTTTAAAGCATGGAAATGTAGAATGTTGGAATGAAGTTGGGTGTGTGCTTTAGTAGTCTTGTGCAGTGTAATCTGTGAATTTGCGTTGTATCAAAATAACAAAAAAATCTATCTAAAACAGTCACTAAGTACAGTATTCTTTAATTGCTCCATGCTTTTCCAAGTGTTGGTTATGGTACAGTGGGGGGTTTTAGATTCAGTGTCATATGGGTATCTAGGCTCTGCTACCAGTTCCAGAAACAGTGGTTTGTGTAATATTTGCCAAGTAGAGTCACCTGGCTCCCTACCATACTTAAAAAGGCTTTGGGTTAAAGACTATGTAACACTGAGTTCAGTTGAGCTAGTTATTTTGGATTGAGCTCAAGGCTGCTTTAAACTGGGCTCAGTGGTTTGCTTTCTCCCAAATGTTAGTAGTGAGCTGCTCTTGGGTGACTGACACCCCGTCATGAATAAATATTAGTTTTGTTTCTGCATCACACTCTGGAGCTTTATGGAATGGTCATAGATGTGCATGCTAAAATTACAGAATGCCTTTTTTCAGATGTTGGAAAAAATATTTTTTCATTTTAAAGAAACACATTGGGGGAACGAAGTGATCCTTGTTAAGCTCTTCATGAATTTCTGCACAATGGTGAGTTTGAACATGTTTGAAATGTAGACCTACTCAGAAATAAGCAGACAGGCTTGATTTGCTAACTTACAGGAGACTTAAACTACTTGAACATTGTTGTTACTGTAGAATAGATTAGCCTCTAATGTCTAAAAACTTTATGCTGTATTAGATAAGACTGACTTGCTTCTTGCTTCAGTATCTGAGGCAAAACTGACGTTTTAGAAATATGAGGGTATGTTACAGGGGTAGAATTATTTGTGTAAAATACATACACAACAAAAAACTTGCTCTTGACCATGCTGGTGTGTTCCTAGAATTTTATGTGCTGGCAAAAATAAATACTCTTAAGACTTTAAGGGTTGGTTTCTCAGATATAAGCCTAGGGATTAAGTCTAGTCATGGACTACACGGCATTCAGAATGGAGACTTTTCTCAATTGAAAGGTGAAATGTAGTCCAGGACTAGGCTTAATCCCTGTCTGGGAAACCAACCCTAAAACTAATATCATGTTATAATTTCTACAGAAAACCTTAATACTAATTGTACTGAATATTACTAAATAATCATTGGATTTTTTTTATTTATGTATTTGTTTATTTTTACAAAAATGAAAAATTAGGCCAGTAGATTGCTTTACAAACTGCATGTAAGAGTAAGAGTACACTCCATTTAGGAAGTGAGTTCAGTTCTACCTTGTTGGCTTTTTTTTTGGCTAAAAGCTTATCTATGATAATCACTGATGTTTGGCTCAGTGTGCCTCTGAGTGTATGGACTCATAACTTGGGAGTCCCTCCGTTGGAGTTGGGGAGGGGGGAGTGGGTGTATGACGGATGGTTCCACATGGCTCGGATTTATAATTTGGGATTCATGCTCACTGAAGTCATTATATGGACCACCTATGTGTATGGAAGTATCAGTGTCATTCTTAATTAACATGGATTTGCTGTATCTTACCCTGCCCCATTCAAAAAAATACTGTACTTCACTGAAAACTTGTTTTGCAAATTGTCCTGTGCTGTGATATAGGTAGGTCTACTTATAGGTCCCAAGCTTTGAGTTGTGCAACAGCCTACAGCATATATTGGGACATACTTGGCAGCAGTAATCTATGGTAGGAATCTGAATGGTGCTTTAAATAAAGTTTAGCCTCAGAGGATGGTATACAGAAGTGTGATGGTACTTGAGTTTACTGGCTCTGGAAACTCAAGCTAAACTTCATGGCCCATTTTCCCTGCTACAGGAGTTGTAGAATCCAAAGCTTAAGCCTATTAAACATTTACTCTTCTTCAGTGAGTGTGTCTTTGGGAAGAGTCCCCAGAATTGGGGCACAGGCTCTATTTACTCATTGCTCTGTTTTTAAACTGTTTATCATTGCGTGGAGTTTCTCCTCATTTGCCTCTGTTCTGTTCTGTCCGTCAGTGGGCACGGGTGGCCATGGACGCCTTCACCCAGCTGATCCTGCTCATCGCCGTGGTGAGTTTCTGTACCTTCCAGTGGCTCTTCCACAGCGTGAGTCCCTGGGTATCATCCAGGATCAGCCCAGGCTTCCTGAAACTCAGCCACAAGCAGCA
The DNA here is from genome assembly GCA_023558415.1 of Piaractus mesopotamicus. Taxonomy (NCBI): domain Eukaryota; kingdom Metazoa; phylum Chordata; class Actinopteri; order Characiformes; family Serrasalmidae; genus Piaractus; species Piaractus mesopotamicus. Next base: position 9,862 of record JAILXH010110550.1, read on the forward strand.
GATTGAGTGGAACTCAAGGTAACACACAAACATCAGTGACCTATAATCTCTGTGCTTTATTTTTCCCAGTATGTTTGTCTGTCAGGGCTTGACTTTTACGATTCCCAGTTCTAGGGTCTGATAATTACTGGAATTCAAAACCGCATGATGAGGCAATAGAAGCAGTAGAGGGCACACAAATAGGGCCACCCACACACTTGCCAGTGGGTGCAGTACTGTAATTTGAATAATGAAGACAAGCTACACTGATAAAACGCTGTTATTTTGTTTGCTGCATCTCCAGACTGAAAACCTAATTTTCCCACAGCTTTGGAGAGTGTCTATTGCAGTGTTTTTGAGAACCTAGGCCCAGATTAAGCTTGCCATATATACTTTATTTGCTTTAAGGTCATGAAACATAATATTTTAAACATTCTTTTTCATAGTCGGGCTAAGTAGTTGATCGGGAAATATCGGAAAACCTTTATATAGAGTTGGAATAGACTTATCCATTGCTTAATCCAAATCTGATCAAAAGAACTAGTGTACACATTTTATTAATCTGTTAGGAGGAACAATAATCACCATCTAAACATTCAGATCTAATCACTTTCAGTAACGGAGTCTTTGCACATACTCATGCGAATTTGCGTCATGAAGAACAAACAAACAAAAAAAATTGTCCATTTTATGTTGCAGGCCGTAAAAGCCATAACATTTTTTGAGAGAGTGGATGACTGTAAGATTCATGACAAAGATCTATTCAAGCAATTGTTTAAACAATGAAAGATGGTGAGTTCTGCCAATCTGTGTCGCATGTAAAATGAAAATTTCTTCGAACCGTATGTTGCAAGTTAAAAATCATAATGGAGAAGTGACTCTAACCCACCCACTTTATAATTTTACAACATCATGGATGGCTTCATGGAAGAGCAACCTCACATGTTGCTAATACGGATGAAAATGACAATGTTGAATTAACCAACTAATACAGATACATTTTGTGAGGATTAATGTAAAGTGCATGTATTTTCATCAGATTGCAGAGATTAGGGTACATAAAACAGTAGAAATTGGAACAGTTTAATTTGGATGGGAAAAATCATTAAGTATGGGACTTAATGATTTAAGACCTTAATAACACCATGTATAAGTCATTAAAACAGAGCAACCATATATTAATTAGCATATTAGAAGCATTAGCACATTATATGGGCTGGTGGTATACAGTTTTTCAACTTTAAATTTCAGATTGTAATGCTATAGTCAGTATTCAGTTTAAGGACAGTGTTTTTAAAGGAGTTAATGAACTCAATTATGCAATAAAGCATGACCTTGTTTCATCAGAGAACATAGCTTAACACATTTGGATTGGGTTATTTACATCACGTCTTCAGCAGACACTGCTCTGTAACAGTTCTGCCTTTTTCAGTTTTATCTTTTAGCTTTGGCTATAGTATAATGTGTTTCAGTTATAGTTATTAAGCTTCCGCTGATGGCTGATGGACACCATAAAAGTTAAATAGTCTGTGAGAAAGTGATTATGCTGACTTCATGCACTTGTAAGCTGGTGCTTTTTTCCTATAAATATCTTGTTAAGTCTGACACAGAAGAACACACGTTTGTCTTTCTTCCTGTGCTTTGTGTTTCCTCTTGTTTCACTTGTTAATCCATGGTAACCACTGCCTAATGGCTTTCCACTGTGTTTAAAGCAGCCACTGCTTGAGTTGACCCCTTTAATTTATACCTTTGTCCTCAAGTACTGGCAGGGACAATCCGAGCAGTTCCCTGGTCCTCGTCTGTGAGGAAATTGCCAAGATATCAGTTGTTCACTTATGACACTGACATAGCCATAGCCAGGCTAGACACCATAAAAGGGAAAAGGGGCATGTAATGAAAATGCTCATTTCCATGTTTCATCACATTAAGGCCAGTGTCTTCATACAACCGCTATGTTAGACAACCTTTTAACGGATTTTACAGTAAGGTTAAAAACTACTCAGAAGTTTTGTTCTGAAAGCAAGTGTGCAGAAGTGTTTACTTTCAGACCCTTCATTCTGTCTTTGTCTTCGGGGCAGTGATCTGCCAGTAACGCACCCTTATCACAAGCTTTGACTGTTTGCACCTTGTGTAATTGCAATTCTAATTCATGCCTAAGTGTTACAAGAGATCATCGTTGTCAAAATGTTAAATAGAGGCTGTGTCGTCTTTCTGCTGCTTTAAATGCTATCCTGCCAAATGTGTTAATGCGACTGAGCAATACTCTTTCTCCCAGCTGTCTCAAGACAACCAGATTACACAGAGCGAGCAGGCTGTAGACTGCCACTCAAACCGACGTGTGTGTGTGTGTGTGTGTGTCTGCGCCAGAAAGAAAGATGAGTTGTAGATGTCTGTCAGAGATGGATGAGAAAATGATTGAAATATGTAATAAAATCAGCAA
>JAILXH010110550.1:14104-24931 GCA_023558415.1 Piaractus mesopotamicus
GTACCTGTTTGACACAGGTATAAAAAAAATGTACATAAAAAAAAAGTTATATTGTTAAAACATGTTAAAACTGTAGTATACTGACCGGTCAGACAGCATGTGGTGTTTGTGCACGCACTTCAAGATATGTCAACAAACAAATCAAATAATTTATTATTATTATTTTTTAGTTCTTTGTAGCGGTGATAAAACTTTAACACATTTGTTGAAGACCATTAGTGCCATCTAGTGACAATTTAAATGTTTATCTGCTAATTTTTGATGGTGAGACATCAGCGGTTAACATACTCAGACACTTATTCTTGGTGCCATGTTGCACAATTGCTGTATTATTTTGTATTATGGCAAAAATGACATTTTTAAATGACTACCTTTTTAATGCATTTTGTCGGCTTTTGTTTTTGTTTTTTTTTTGTTTTTTTTTTGGCTAAAAACTATAGAAGCAACCTGGTGTGCACTGCTAAAAAAAAAGAAAAAAGAACGAATAGGAGAGGAGACAAAAAAAGAAGCGACACATAAAAAAGAAGCGACTCATTGCTGAATTTGTCTCTAATGTGGTGACGCATTTGCCCTTCCTTGTTCCTGGGACGCTTCAGAACTCTTTAGTGTTCACATCACAAATGTTGTGATGACGTGCGTCCCTGAACACCTCCAAATGTGGTTTAAATAACTGCATCACAGTGCATTTTCAAGACACATTGGATCCGTTGGATTGTTCACACATGTACTTAACATGTTGTTTTGCTTATGTTTTTTTTTTTTTTTTTTTTTCCGTCTCATTTGTTTTTCTAGAACGGTGTCCACACTCCATGCGATTCTGGTTGGGCTCTTCTGCCTCTACATCCTCTGCTTCGATGAGGCTGTCAATCAGGACCCTGTGTGGTGAGAGCACTCTGCTGTCAGGCCTGGACTGTCATACTGCATGCAGAGAACGCTGGGAGGACGCTGCTCTGCAGGAATGAACGTAGCTGCAGTGTGCTCTCAGTCACTCTCACCATAGAGCTGTTGCCCTAACTCATTTGCCATGTCTTTAACCCTACAGGGGAGATCCTACACTGGTGAAGATAAACGTGGGAATAACGACAGGCTACCTCATATCTGGTGAGAGTTCTCTCATATGCTGTTTGACTAGATGACAAGGACTGGCTTCAGTACAGTCTGAAAACTCTGTGAAGTGCAGTCTGAAAACACAAAGCTTTAAGAGAAAATCATAAAATAAAGATGAAAGGACTGTTTTTCTGATGGGGACAGTTTTGGTGGTCTACTAGGTCTTGCATGATTGTTAGGATTTCCATGTCCTATCCCTGTTTAATTTTTTTGACTCCAGTTTTGGAAATTCCTGTTTTTTCAGTTATTTTCTTCTAATGTCCCCCTTTCTTATCTAATCTCCTCAGAAATATGTAATGAAACGTAAATAACTTGTACTTAATAGCCGTTTGACTAGATATTTTAAAAAAACGAAGGGTGGTCTATGACTCTTGCACAATACTGCAGATATTTGAAACAGGACCCAACTGTATATGACATTCTAGTCAAGTGTATTTCATGTAAAAATAAGAATCTTGATTGACAGACTGATTGCTAAATTGTTTGCTCTCTTCATCTTGCCCTGTCCTTTCTCTTTTTCAGATCTGCTGCTCATATTTTACTATTGGAGGGCGATAGGGGACAAGTTTTTTGTAGTTCATCACCTGGCAGCATTGTATGCTTACTACTATGTACTGGTGAGTTCCCTATTGTCCAATAGCAGAATGTGCAGGCAAGATGGGAAAGAGACGGCCAAGGGTGAACAGCCGTGCCGCTCAATCGGAAGCTGTGGCCCGAGAGGTGTGAAGCTGCTGTTAAAAGCTCTCTGTTCTCCACTAACACTTTGAGGCGTTACCAGCTGGAGTGTGTATGAACATGGACATGGTGCTAATTCAGTGTAGTGCATGAGAATCAGGCAGCTCTGTCTCACTGATCTGCTACTCTTACAAAGGGTAGATCGCTGCTCCAGAGTAGAATTAGTTTGAAAGGTTAGGCTTTAGTCAAAGGGTACTTTGTGGTGTTTCAGTGGTTCTGACAATGAGATTTTCACACTAACCCCCACCTCTCAGCTAAAATATTCTTAGACTTACCGAACCTGCCATGTTAATGGCTGCCTGACTGTAGGGCAGGATGAAAGAAAGCAGCAGTTTTCAAATTAGGGATGTGCATTCTGAATAATTTTAATATTTGGCTAACTGTACAGCTGGCGGTATACGTCAAATGACAAAAGGGCTAAATGAAACCAAACTTCTGTAGGATTGTAGACTTTGCTTTTTGGGTGACAACACTGGTGTTGAGCAAAATTAGCAGCATGCAGAGATGTGCATTGTTTTATGTTTTATTATTCAAAAATAGCCATAGGAAATCTTTAGTTTTTATGTCAGATGAGTAACATATGCCGCTTCAGATTAGCTAACAAGCTACTAATGCTAATGGCTACAACCTTGAATGTTGATGGAGACTTGTTATCTTCTCCTCAGTGGCTAATGTTTCTGGAACTAGCTCACATCAGCTAGAGACGCTGGCCAAGTTAATGATAAAGCTGTGCTATCTGTACTTTCTCAGTCACAACCTGCTCTTTAAGGCAGTTGTGGTTTGAAGTAGTGAAGTGTAATACACTATGTATATTTACCTACGAATATGAGCAAACTTCCCAGATATCATGATCCTGTTAAAATATAAAATGTCTTTCATTGAATTGTTGACCAGTGCTTTCTCCATTTTCCCATGGTGAAACAGAACAAATGTGCGAATAGCATTTTCAGTATTAGAATACTGCCACCTCAAATGGTTAATTGAGTGCTTGAGTACCTGTGCACATCCCTAATTCACATATGGTCCTGGAGGGCCAGTGTCCAGTACAGGTGATCTCCTTGTTTGAACACAACCTAAAGCTGGAAAATGACAGATCAGTTGAACCAGTTGTGCTTTAACAGGGAAATCACCAATGTTGGATACCAGCCTTACTGGACTGGAACTGAATACCCCTTAAGGAGAAGGTATAGTAGGAGTTGCTTTCCCTTACAAAGGTCTGTACTTGCCTCTAATTAATTTTTCACGGCCACACACACTGAAGGCCGCTGCTGTTCACCTTTGGCTCTGTTGGTCTGTAACTCTCTACATGGCCAGGTTCTTTTAGCTCACTATGGCTATGATGACAATGGTATTTTTTGCATGGAATGCTCATTGATGGTAATGGCGGAAGCCCCCGTCCCCCGTTCCCTTCCCCCTCCACCCTGCTTCTCTCTCACGGCGCCCTACAATAAGTGGTCCTGCTCTGTGCTGAGCCGGGCCGGGCTGGGTGCATGCAGAACCAGCTCACAGCTCTAGTGCTGCTGCTGGTGGAGGGGCTGCTGTCTGCATGCTCTGATTACCTTCCTCTCCTTTGTGCCAGAGCTGAGCTCTCTATTGATCTTTTTCTCTCTTTCACTCTTTCTCTTTCCCTCTCTCTCTTGCGTGCATTCTCTCTGTCTTTCACTCTTTTCTTCTGCATCTCTTTCAAAACCTAATAGCCACATCCTGGCAGGCAGGGCTGATGGTAGCCTGAAATAATCTCAGATCACTTTGCTTTAGTTTTTGAAAAATGGATGCAGTTCATGCGGAGATTCATTGCTTCTTTGTCTGCTCTGGAGAGAATGCACTGCCAAGCTTTATTTGGATGCTATGTGATCCGCACTTACAGTATGGGTTTGAATTTGACTTTGCCTTGCGTTTGGCCAACTGCCCACGCTCAAAATTGGCACGGAATTTGCATTATGTTTTCAGTTCAGGGGAAAAAAAAAGTAAAACATATGACTGTGGCTGAAAACCGGCTTGGCATTACTGAACTGTCAGGTCACCTGAACGAAAATGTTAAGCAGCAATATTGAATTCTAATCCGACATGCAGTAAACAGCATGAGAGGAAATGCTTAGTCTGTCAGAAACGACTCGCTCAAAATAAGGAGTGCTCAGCTCTGTGGCATAATGGTTTTGCTTTTCATCAGTTGTTCCTAGAGAGGATTAAAAGTTCTGTTTATAGAAAGCAGCAGAGCATAAATATTGGTAGGTAAAAACATGCTAATGTGGTGATCTACATATGACTCCAAATACATTCTAAAAATCTGAAAATCCTCCAGAAACATCAAGTGAATGTTGATGTAGGGCCATACTGTCACTGGACACTTTCATGACTGCCAACTCAAACCAAGTAGAACATGAAAATTCCAAAATGAGATTAGAATGGATTCAACATCAAGCTTTTAGTCTCTCGACTTTGTTTCATACCTGTTGTTATGAGTAAATTTGTTGTTCGAAAAGTCATAAGCGTTATTTGTTGTTACTGTTTCCTGTGTTATTTATGAGAGTTTGTCAGTGTTACAGATATACAAACTGGCATAAGGCTGATTTTTTTTATGTATTTATTTGATTTTGTAACTGCACAGAAGGCAGGTACTTATTGATAATTATTTACCCATGCTGTTATTTTCAAATGTTAACAATAAATGCATATATTTTTACGAGACAGAGTACATCTTTGATTGTCTGATGTACATGTAATTATTATGGATCATCTTGACCAGATTCAAAATTGAAGCACAGGCGCATCATGGCCTATAAAGGGCTAGTGTCCTGTTAGCTACTAAAAGTTCTTAGCGTATATTTGTGTGTTGTGTGATTTTTATCCATAGTGCATGTCCAACAAAACCTAAATGTTGGTGTTGCAGCTTTTCTGTTGTTGTTTTTGCTTTCGATCTGCTCCTTTTTTTCAAGAATCTGTCTGTCTGTCTCTGTCCTCACCTAACATGACTTCTTGAATAATGCAGTTCCACTTCTTCTGACCAACAAACCTTCATGCAAAAACTACCAGAACTAAGTTAGTTGGTTTTTAAGTATAAGGGGCCAGGCTTGAATGTAGATGGACTCCTTCCTGTCTTGTCTGCTGTTGTGCTGTTGCAGAACACTGAGCAGCTATGAAGCCCAGTTACAGTATGGACTTACCAGTGCCTAGGGGTACTAGCATGCATATGCTGGTGTTTCTCTGTTTCCTCCTATTTTTTCTCTTTGTCTGTGTCCATTGTTCAGTAAGTATTATAACCACTGCGCTTCTTTTCAGCTCCCAAGGTAAGTGTGCTATTCATATTTGCCAGTGTTTGGCCAGGAATGAAAGGGTGAACACAGACACAGGTAGCAAGAGGCTTCCTGGAATGCCATGTGTTACTAGCCAAAAGTGCTGAAAAGTTCTAAGTTGGCTGTTTATGTTAAAGAAAAATACTGAGAATTGTTCTCTACTTAATCAAATTTGAAGTACAGTAAAATACTTGAGATGGGCTGGTTTATATGGTGGCATAAACTCAGTAACTTTGTTTGAAAAAATGAAAAATTTTGCCAAGTTAGCAAAAGTGTGCAAGTTTGTTACCATCGTAAACTCTTATACCTTGTTATTCTTGAACTTCTTATAAATTTAACCAAACACAATAACATGGGTAAATGAGTGCACTAATGTGAAACATGTAGATACACTTCTGATGAGACATCCAGAGGACCAGATTTTTTACAGATGGTACTTAATGCCCCATGTGCTTCTTATAGCCTATAAGAATATGTCTTATGAGTCCTAGCATGTTTCTAATACTTTTGATTAGCCAAACTAGCGAAGGGTAACAGACAACATTTTTGGTAAAGTATAGCAACACTATTTAAGTACAACACATGTATACAGCTAATACAGACCAAACCAAAAAAGCCCATTGCCAAATTGCATATTTGGAGCAGTAATTGGTTGATTCCAATCCTGGCTGATTCTGATTGTGCACCCTTAATTTTTGGCTTGTTATAATGATTTGCTTAAAGGTATGTTAGCTTACTTTTGTAGTTTGTTACTGTGAAACAGTGTAAGAGCTTGGGAAGCATTTTGTGGACTGAACAGACGTCACTTCAGCTGCTTATATCCAGCTGCTGTAGTAATGTGGTATGAAGGCACAGAGTATTTGAGAGCTCATGCACAAAAGAATGTGAGGCAGCAACTCAAATGACATTCTTGTGTATTACATGTGCAGTTGGTACACAAAAAAGGTTAAATGTTGCTTAAAGTTAGTTTTAACTTTACTTGATTCAAAAATGTGTACACTGGCTCCACATGAATGAAATGTCAAATAATAAAGTGTCAAATAATTTCAGTGAATGTTGTTTTGAAAGACTTTTGAAAATGTGAAATATTGGTAAAATCAGTAAGCCAACATAATAGAATTTATTGGAAAAGATTGCAGTAACATAGTCTGAATTGTTGATGAAACCCATTTTTTCTTTCAACTGTGCTGGTTTATTTCTACCTTTTGTATAGATGGTTTACAAATACCTCCCCCAGACTGTTGAATGTGAATGAGTTTTGTTGTTTGGCACAAAGTGGAATTCTGTGGACCTATTACCTGAGCTTTACTTAAGCTTGGATCATCTTATCTTTATCATTTATATTATATAAGTCATCACAAAAGCTGTTTGTTGACTACAGTATGGTTTATAGAATATATCTCTGGTCTTCTCAAATTAAGACAGACAAGACAGTGAGCTAAATATAGACAGAAAAGCTGCCAGCTAAATTTCCCTCCTGGGGATTTAAATTTTTTTTTTGATCTGAAAATAAGTCCCATATTTATTAAGCAAGTTTAAATATGAAACAGTGCCCATTCAAATCATCTCCTTAATATCCACAGCCCTTGTTCAGTAAAATTGCTGAGTTCTTCAGGGAGGTTCTCAGTAGGGTCAGGACTTCAGGAAGTATCCAAGCAGCATTTAATTTGGGTGTCTTTGAAAATAAACTTCTTAATATGTCGCTGTTGTCAGAAGAAAACCCTGTATCTCCAAAATAATAACTTTACAGGAGAAGGAAAAAACCTACTTTTACTTTTAATGAGTCAATGGAACCAGACTCCACCCCACCTCCCCCAAGTTATTTTGGGCCATTTCTTTTAGTCCATTTATCATAAAATTTACGTACAATGCAAAGGGCAACATGCATTTTCATATCATGTCTAAAACTGAAAAATGACAAAAATGGAGATCCAAGGTTTTCTTCCAACAGCAAGGATGTGCTCATGTGGACATGGTGGGAGTTTGGCTATGTATCATTTTATTTTGTCTGTCATTGTTTTTTCTTCACTTTTGCTCTTCCAGGGCCAAGGAATGTTGCCTTATTTTGCTAACTTCCGTCTGCTTGCAGAGTTTTCCACCCCATGTGTGAACCAGCGGTAGGTTTTCTGCTGCTTCCATTAAGAAACTTGCAGGATGTTTTTTAGCTTGATTACACCAAGTAGCTAGATTTTAAATCTAAGATTATTGCTTACTGCATACTGTAATTGATTAACTGTAAAATTCTTAAGCCATATGTACAGTTTGTACCTTTGAAAGTGTCTCGTCTGAAGGAAGTTCTTGTGCTCTGTCACGTCAGTGTGCTCGCCTGTGTTTTGCAGCTGGTTCTTTGAAGTGTTAGGTTACCCTAAAACCTCCAGACCCAACATTGCCAATGGGGTGCTGATGGCGGCCGTGTTTTTCATGGTACGGATCGCGGTCATGCCTGTTTACTACAGCCGTATGTACTCTGTATACGGCACGGAGGCCTTCTACCGCGTCTCCTTTGGTGGCCGCAGTGCCTGGATCTTCTCCAGCATCTGTTTGGACATCATGAACATCATGTGGATGCATAAGATCGCTCGTGGCTGCTACAAGGTCCTACGCTCTAGCCAACGGCTCAAAGCCCAGACTCAAGAGAATGGAAAAACTGACTAAGCATGATGAAACATTCACTCTCTGCAGTGGGGGGAATTCGAGGAAGTCTCTTTCTCTGTCCGTGCACTCTTGACTTTTTTTTTTTTTCCCCCCAGTGACAGTTTGTGAGTCAGTCAGCCAGCAGAAGCGTGCTGCTGCCGGACGTTTTGAACTGTCCTCCTCTCTCTCTGAGGCCAAGCAGAGAAATGAGGCTAGACATCTTGTGACAGCAGAGGGAAGCAACTACCCCTGAGCAATACTTACAGTACATGGCCAACACTTTGAGCAAGCTTCACGCTGTAACAGGACCACTGATGTCACATTGAGCTGACCACTGCTGGTAAAGACACTGAGGTCGTGACCCACAGCGCCTGTAAGCACTGGGGTACAAAAAATGCTGTACAGCCGCTGAAGCACCAGGATTTTTATTTTGATTTTATTTGATTTATATATATTTTTGAAAGCCTGAGGCTTTGATTTTAACCTTCATTTGTTAGTTCTTGGTAAGAGGACCATGGCGTTGTGAAAAAATGTGCCACATGCTTCTAATTTATTCATCAAAGCCAGAGCCTGTCTGAAAAGAGGGCAAAAAAATGTTCAGAGTGTCATAGGGCCATCATGTTTACTTTGAAGTTAAACTTTATTCGCTGACTGTGAGAGATTCGTCCTCTCACCTGCACTGCACTAAACCAGGACTCGCTCAGATCACATGCCGTACCTGAACAGGACCCAAGATGCCGTCTACATGACAGAAAGAGGCTGAGGAGGCGTAACTGTGAATCTGCACGCACATTTTAAATTGACATGAAGTATTTTTTACTGAGATTGTAGTGATCAAGAAGAGAAGTACACTTTGCTGGTGTGCCGGATACACTGCAGATTTTTTGCAGGCAAAATCATGTCAGAAGGGATTTTATGTAATGTTTGCTAGGTAGCCAAGATGTTTTTCACCTCAGATTTGATTCGTAGACTTCAGGCGTAATCGGACAGTTTCTCACTCCACTCTGCCGTGATGATTACAAGATGGTTTTTGATTTTAAGTCTGAAATCGGGATGCGGTTTACACACAAACAACATTTTGAAGGTCTCTCCGCAACACAGCTTCATCTGTGTCCTCTTTGTACAGTCGATAGGTGCATGCTGCAGTGTGGTTCTCTGAATGTTTGCATTGTAGATAGAAACTGGACATACAAAATACTAATTTGAATTAATTTTGTGTACAGTGTAATCCAGTCAATATAGAACATAAATGATCTAATATTTTGGATTTTTTTTAAAGGATGTCTGTGTGTTACGATTAGGGATGGTAGAAGTTCCTTGTGTGCTCAAACAAAATCAAGAGATGAGAACTTTTTCTGCATCGTACCTTATTTATTTGAACCAGTCCAGCACTGGAACAGCATGTACCTGCATATTTATTCTTTTTAAAGGAAATGTATGATATACGGATAAAAGGTGTTTATCTAAGTAGATATATACAGAATCAAGAAGGAGTCTATGACACAAGGACATATATTACAATCATTTTAGGCTGCATTATGTGTCACTTTGTAGGACATTTTAGTGTAGAATGTTCATACTATACGCACTCTTGCATCCAATGGCAACTCACCTTCACAAATAATAGAAGTAGTGGATGCCACAAGTTATTGTCCGTTTTATTAACTGAAAAAAAGTATTTATTATGTATGGATGTGAGAAGGACGATGTGAGATTTACAAGAATGGTTTGCTCTTTTAAAAATTGCCAGAAGTTCTATTTTTTAATGAATATACTACTTGAATCCTTGCTCTACCTTATTGTGAAAGGCAGACACAGTGAATTCTTTTAATTACAGTATGTGCAAGATGATTCCAGTCGTAACATTTTGCCTTTACTTGTTTTGCAGACATTTGTTCCAGATGCCTTTCTAGGAATGTTTCTTTACTATTTTTACCACTTTCCATTCATGTAAGGTTATCATATCTTATGATTTGCATTATGTTTGCATGTCTTTTTTTTTTGTGCTTGCCATAGGCCTAATGTAGGAACATTGACCTTAACATTTGCCTTTTTATTTTTGTTTGTATTGTTTAGTTTGAAATTGCATCAATTCAGGTACACCAGCATAAGGCAAGTCTTAACATGATTTTAAAGCCTCGCCAAATTACCACAGGTTACCCCTCTATTACACATTTAGAAGCCATTGTTCCCGATTGTTCCTTTCCTTGATGTCTTATAAAACATGAAATGTGTTCATACTACACAGCGTTGTAAGTTTTCTTTATTGATCTTTTCTTTTTGAAGAGCTTTGTGGGAATTGGGCTGTTTAACAGTCAAATTTAAATCTGTGTCTTCAAGTGAAACTTGACTGTGTGTTTAATTACTCTAAGAATTAAACCTCCAAACGTGGGCTATAAATCGATATAAAAAAGGTTTGTAATTTGTTTTTCTGCTTTGGGGATATTAATTATTACATCTTAAATTCTGGATTTTATTGTAGAATTCTTGATGCATTCATTTAGCTCTTGGAATTAAGTCCAGTAACTTCATGGAAAAACACCTAAACATGTTTATCTGTGTTAGCCTGGCTGATGGGCTGTTTTGCTGCGCGAGTAAGCTCCACGGAGCAAACAATCTCAGCATGAGGTCAGGTATGCCCGGCTACCTCTGTATCACTTTTTTCTCATGTTCACTTCCCTTTTCTGCATATTTCTCTTAAGGTTTCTACAGTTGTAAAAGTTTGTATCTGTTAACCAAAGTGTGTAGAAGAGTTTTTATGCTCACATACTCATTGATAAGGGATTAATGAAGAAGGACCAGGAATTTTATTTATGAACGTCAAATCTATTTTTTAAATCTTCACGTCTGTCTTAATTTTCTGTCATAATGCCATTTGCCTCAATAAAGCAATATGTTAATTTTGATCCAGTAAAAACTTGCCTCTAATGGTGATCGTCAGCATCATTACTGCTTTTTCTGATATACTGATGATACTGGCTTTCCACTTTTTGTGCAGTGTACTTCTTAACATGACACGCATGCATGCGTGTGCGTGTGTGTGTGTGTGTGTGTGTGT
>JAILXH010110578.1:0-11472 GCA_023558415.1 Piaractus mesopotamicus
CAGTGCCAGGCAAAGACAGTTAAGAGCTTTTTAGCTCAACAGCACAGACAGAAAATGAGGCCTCCTCTCTCTCCCCATCTCTCACACTCTTTCTAGCCCCCCCATTCTCTCTCGCTCTTGCCGTAGCCCCTTTTCTCTTTCTCTTCCTTTCTTTCTGTCCCGATATTCTCTGGCGCACTTTCATTTTAGCCCCTACTCTCTCTTACTTCTAGTTCTTAGACTCTCTCGGTTTCTAACCCCCTACTGCCTCTCCTTCATTTTCTCTGTCTCTTTCTAGTCTCATACTTTTTCTGTCCCTAGACTCTTTACTGTCTGTGTCTCTTTCTAGCCCCACTAACTCTCACTCAAGTTCAAGTTTGCTTTATTGCTATGACAAAATTACATTTGTATTTTTAAAGCACTGCAACCATTATCTCTATGACAGTTGGAGATACATATAACAATAAAGAAGAGAAAATGTCAATTATCAAATACATAAAATAATCTGATATATGCATGTAGCATTTAACAAGAGCGAAGACTCAATTATCAAATATATCTGCAATTAAGAAGAGAAAAAACTGTTTCTCATCTCTTTCTCAAGCCCCTATTCTTACTCTCACTTACTTTCTCTTTCTACTTTCAAGCCCCTGCTCTCACTCTCTCTCGCTCCCTCCTCTTTTCACTTTCACTCTCTGTCTCTCTCTCATCCCTTGATGCCACTCTTCCCCTGTAAAAGCTTGCTGTGCTCCTTGAACTCCTGAGATCACTCAAAGTCATAACTTATTCATTCACCCCAGGATTTATTCTGTTCGGCCATGCATTTTTCAGACATGTTTTTTTTTTTCTTCCAGATATACACATTTCATGGCTGGCTTATGTCTCTATTTACAACCTGTGCTCTTTACCAGCCAGCCCTGCTTTCTCATCTGCGGAAAGAGAAACGAATGAGAGGGCAGAGAAAGAGAAAGTGAGGGTAAAAGGAAAGCTTGAGGTCAGCAGGGAAAGGAGGGACAAAGTAATTTTTGATTGGAGGACAGCAGGAGGAGTAATTATTTCAGCAGAAATAAAAGAAATCCAGTAGCTATGAATGAAACCATGCACGATCAAATCTGCATTAGTGTTAAATTAGATTAGATTAATTAGCACTGGTCAAGGTGGGACTCATTAACTTCTGCTTGCTATTATCATATGATTATCCTAACGAGAAAACCATCACGAATATGCACATGCTAACAGACTCAAGATTATCTTCCTAGATATGGCAAATGATTTTAAAATGTCTCAAATTCGTGGATGAAACTGAGCCAGCTTTAGTGCCTCCCCCCGCCCCCTGCACAGAGAAGAAATTCGAGCACCCCATGAGACCCAGTGATCAGATACTCATGTAGAATAAACCATTATTGATGCCACAGGGGGACAGCAGGGAAAGAAACACACAGATAAGCAATAATGAGGGAAGAATACATGGGGGAGTGAGGAGAGGCAGAAACAGAAGAAACGAGAAAGAATCGATGCTACAGGTCAAAAGGACACATCAGTGTGTGTAAAAGATGCGATTTTTGTGCAGGCATGTCCATGAATGGGTTCTGCAAAAGGGTTCACTGTAGTGTAACAGAAAGAAGAGGGGTTAGTGATTAAATTGGGAGCAAAAGTGAAAACTCTTTTCTTTCTTCTCTTCTTCATGAGGTATAAAACCAAGAGAAAATGATGAAGTTAAAAACCAAAAAAAAATCTTCACCACCAAAAGAGCGAAGTTATAAACTGCATGACGGGTGTCTGGGGCAGTAAGGGTCAAATAGGTCAATACAACTGATCCAAACCGGCTCTATATTATATTATATCCAATAGCTGCAGCAGTGGAATCACTCAATCAGACTACGTTCAGTTCAGCCAGTGCCTTAAGGGATTCACCTGTGCCTGGGACACTATGTGCTGGGTTTAGATGATGCATTGAAGTTAGGTAGTATGCTGGGTTTAGACTGTGCTGTGTGATCAGACTTGTGTTGTGGAATTAGATGGTGTGTTGGATGTGCAGGGTGATCTGTTGAGTTTAGATAGTGCTTTGCAATTACACTGTGCTCTTTAGATTACTTGTTTCCTTAAATCGTTGCAATAGGATTTGCTCTTGGACTTCATGGTTTAGACTGTGTTCTGGGACTAGACAGTGTTCTGAGTTCTGATGTTACTATGGGATTAGATTGCTCTGGCATTAGATGGTGTTCTGTGACTAGATGGTGTTCTGGGTTTTGATGTTATGGGATTAGACTGTGCTCTGGAACGATGGTGTGTTGTGTGCTTTAGGTGTTGATGTTACGGGATTGAATTACGCTCTGGGACTAGATAATGTTCTGGGTTTTGATATTGCTATGGGATTAGACTGCACTCTGGATTTGGATCTTGTTATGGGATTAGATTGCACTCTGGGACTAGATGGTGTTCTGGGTTTTGATTTTGCTATAGGATTAGACTGTGCTCCGAGTTTTGATGTTCCTATGGGATTAGATGGTGTTCCAGGACTAGATGGTATTCTAGGTTTTGTTGTTATGGGATTACACTGCTCTGGGACTATGGTGTGTTGTGTGCTTTAGGTTTTGATGCTGTTACGGAATTGGATTGCGCTTTTGGACTTTATGGCGTTCTGGGGTTTAGACAAAGCCACGGGATTAGACTGTGCTCTGGGACTAGATGGTGCTCTGGGTTTTAATGTTGCTATGGGATTAGACTGCTCTGAGATTAGATGGTGTTGGGTTTTGATGTTATGGAATTGGATTGTGCTCTGGGAATAGATGGTGTTCTGGATTTTACATTGCTATAGGATTAGACAGTTCTATGATACTAGACAGTTTGGCGGGGTCTAGATGGTGCATTTTAGTCTAATAGTTCTTGAACACCCACAAATTAGTCTTAGAAGGAGAAAGATAATGTAGGAGGAGAACTAAATCTTCGCAACACTAATGGTGTTTCCATATGTTCTGTAAATCATTTATTCTTCATCACGAAACACAAGTGTGCATGGAAAAGTCTACTTACTGACCCAAAGTGCACATCCAACACCAACTTCACCAGTCAATCTTATTTATATCTGGGTCAGGGCAGACATCAGAGTAGGATTCAGTGAGATTTGAGTGATTAAACTCAAACAAAATTCTGAATAATGTCAACAATGTTATATAGAGTGGTATAATTAAATCAAAAAGAAAGGCTAATTATTTTTGAAAAATAATACTCTGATACATGCAATTTACTGTGAAGACTGAAAGTACCACACTGGTTAGGAGTCACAAGGAGTTTCAAAGAAAACAGCTTGCCATCAGTCAATGGCAGAATCGTAGGTGGGCTGTCAGAGGGAAAGTGCATTTTCAAACAGAAGCGGTTGATGGGAGTGGAAATGATGCAGTATGGTTGTCTTGCTAACATGCAGCAACACTCTCCACTGCTGCTGTAAGGTTCATCAGTCACGGCTATGCAGACGGCTAGTTTTCCCCTCTTTACCTCTCCCTGCTTTTCTTAACTTGGCAAGTGCACTCCTCAAAAAAAGAGTCTAGAAATCTCAACCGCTTAATGGTTTGTCCAAATAAAGTTATTTAGCCTTGAGGTGGGTGTGCATCTATATCAGTTTGAGGGGGAGAGACACAGAAAGAGAAGGGAAGACAGACAGAAGGCTGCATGAAAAAGAGAATATATGGCAAGGCAGAAGATACTGTAAGACAGCTGGATGTTTGGCAACACCACAAAAGGACCTTTGCTGCAGTGTGGGACATAAAATTTGGAGCTCAGCTACGGATATATGTAGGTACAGATCAGTTGCTATAGCCACGGCCTACTTTTAATTGTAATTTGATCGTTATACTTGGTAGTCCAACATTTTTTTTTAATTATCACAATACTGGCCTACTTGGTGAAAATAATAAAAGTCTATCTTAAAACATATCAAACTAAAGGAGCTAGAATCCTACATTTTTTCCTTGTGTTTTGTTCCTCGCCTGAGGAAAACATCTTTGCTCCTTAGAATTTATTGTTTTTGTTAACATTCCTTAAAACTGGTAAATGTGAATGACCTCTGTTCTGACTGGTTGACCTTTGTTGTGCCACATTCAAAAAACAGTTCAGGCTGAAACTAAACTATTATAGACTAAATGGATAGACAGATGTAAATGCATTCATTTTGTGACATCACAAAAAAAAAATCTAAAAACAGGTTGTTTTGCAGCTTAGCTGTGTATGGACTGGAAAGTGAAAAAAAGTACACTCCAAAACTGACAATGTGTGCATTCTTTACATATCATGCAGATCTAGTTTTGAGGTGGATGGTATTACTACTGCAACTGTTTGACGTTCAGACAGGCATACCTCTATACGGCCGGTGTCTGGCTGGAAGCCACGAGCAGGGTCCTCAGTGGTGACTCGGCACTGGATGGCGCAGCCGTTAATCTTGATCTTGTCCTGTTTGAGCCCGAGCTCAGGAAGACTCCGGCCTTCACACACACGTAGCTGAGCGTGAACCAGATCCACACTAAGAAACACACAGAGTTGGGGGAAGACAGGTGGTTAGTTAAATCGAAGTCAAAAGTCAAGGAGAGTCAAGCACATTGTGCCTCTACCCATATACAAGTGCAGAAAACAATAGTGCTAAACCACAAGGTACAAGAGACCAAGACACAGACTACATACAGGGTGAACTAAGCAGAAGTGGGACATGCACCAGGGGCCGGTCGCACCAATAAGGTGTAAGCAAAGTCAGTGTTTAAGACACTTGGAAGCAGAGCTAGCAATATAGCATGCATTTAAAAAAGAAGCAGTCTGAAGAGGCATGTAAGGCCGTCTCTGAAAATGGTCTTAAATACAATGGACTTAGCAGTTATGACTGTTTGAGCAACCGACCCCAAGAGTTCAACCTCTAACCACGGCCAAACCTGTGATGCAAAGCAAATGAAAGCAAATCCTGCATAAAAAAAAGCATTCTTGCAATAAGTATTTATTCAAGTTAAATCTGATTGGCTCCTGTCATTCAAAGAGCAATACAGAATGTAGCTTCACTTCAAGCAAACTACACAGTTTATCAGCACCAGATAATTCCTTTTGTTACTACCATCTATTTCTACAGAGACGCTGAGAATTAATCAGAAAAGAATAAGGCAGAGGCTGAATTAACATGGGTTTTAAATCTGTCCTACCAAAATTTATCCTCTGATAATTCATCCAATTAAGCCATTTCAGGCTTGATTAGTCCATAAAGTCATTCAAAATTAGATCAAATAGCTTGTAGGCCAAACAGACCAAATACTCTTGGTGCAAAAGCAATTCATTTGTGGAAATACTATCTTAGGAAATAGCTTCCAATACAGTTGGAACACGAGTGAAATCAGCTAATTGAACTGACAGTTATGGTAATTCTCTGACAAAGAGTTTTAACCAAGTCGATGAAGCACTTTAAGCTCTAGCCCATGGGGAAGAGTAAGCGTGCATGAGGAAGACCGTGTGAGCGAGAGAAAGCGAGGGGAAAAAGGAGAATGGGCCAAAAACATGTAAAGTTTAAAAATGCATGCACATTGCATATTCATGGGTATAAGTAAGACATACAGTTGAGTTGGTGCTATGACATTACGCTAAAACACCAGCAGGAGAGCTAATGACTTGGCTTGCATACACCTGCTAAAATGCCATTTGCCTTAGACTTGCAATTAAGATGAAAATATCTGTACAAATCCACTATGTGAATACAAGCATAGAGCAGTCACCTATGTACATGCACATGATACTGTTTTGGCTGTTTGCTAATGGGAGTGACCTTTGGAAAAGCTGCTACATTTAGCAGTGTGGCTCCAATTTGCCAGGTTCATCCAAGTAATGACAGTTCCATTGTGACTAAAGCAGATAAATGTGTGTATTTAAGAAACATACCCTAGGTCTCAAATCAGATTTTTATAGGGCAGTATCAGCTCTAATTGAACACTAATGTCTTGCTCTAAACCAAAATGACAAATCATCACACAGTAGCTCACAGAATTGCGCTTATCAGGGCTGCACAACATGGACACATAATGCCATGTTCGATAAAGCTGTTGGAAATCAAGATTACAAAAGCACCACTCACTACTGTGCACAATAAAAATAATGAGGTACTAACAGATATTTACATCAGCAATCACTTGTTGTATATTGAAAGACTTTTCCGAACAAGTTTTAAAAAAAAAAAAAAAGCCTACATTTTAATTCCTTTATAAAGGTCCTTATCGTGACGCAGGTTTGTTGTGATTGTAGCCACTACTGCTTCACACATCTAACACAGCTCTGGGATTAAGTATAGTCATCACATTCAAGCATTCTTAAAGGCTATTTTGTAACACAGGTTAAGGAGCACTTTTTGAGCTGTGCATGTATGTGTTTTTATAATTTGATATGTTACTTGCTCCACTTGCTTCTAATGCTTCATTCCGACTTACATCGGCTACCTGTATGAGGAAAATCGATGCATTCAGTCACTGCAGCCTATAACGATGTGTTTATGGCGCTATTGCATTAACAATTACTTCAGGTTAGCAGTTAGCCAACGTTCGCGAGATAAAGTTAGCTATAACATATGCTCAGATGCCATTACAACATTAATTCCTTCACTACATATTGCAAATAATCCAACACAATAACAGCACATAGAAACGATTAATACAATGCAATTAAAACACTCAAATTTGAACAATTCAAACTGTCTGGGCCTTTAATGGCTCCTCCACTTTAGCTACCAGCCTGGGCTGCTGAGCGCAAACGGCGCACAACTATCTGCACTTCAGTCCTCTGCATTTCTAGTACACTACACATCCTGTTTCATTTCCCAGTGTGAGCAGAATGGTTGAACTAATAGTGGCTAATACACCGCAGAAATACTTGGTAAGTGATAATTTGCAACCGAGTACTAAACATCATTCAGTCGTCCAGTGTGGAATTGAGACTGCAGCAGATTAGTAAAGGACTCCATGGATACGTCAAACGCTGCATAAGAACACAAAGTAAAACAAATAACAACAGTGTTAGCTGGGATAAGGCCCTAAACCTACGGTCGAAGCAATAGCTGGTGAAGATTTTTCCCACTGTGTTCTATGTGAGGAGAAAAAATTGGTGAATTTACAGCCGTTACAGATACAGGTGCTTAAAAAACGGGCGGCGATTTGTGATGCAACTACTGTGCAATGACACGCAGACCAAGGGCAAATGAAGCATGCGGTGTGCATACACTCATGGACACACACATACATACACACACACACACACACACACACATATACACATATACATATATAGATATATATATACACACATACACACACACGACCCACTTTGAACTTTAAACAAAGAAAATACATTAGTAATGCACATTAGCTGAAGAGTTAAAAGAAAGAAAGAAAAAGCTGGTACAATTACAATAGGCCATGGTTTTGGTGAGGTGATGCATAAACACACATGAAAGCTCACAGATTTTACAGAAAATTCAGGATATATTTACTTAACCAGGCTTAGATAAAATTGTACATTTACAAGGCAAACCTGGTAAGGTGCAATTTGGCTTAACACTAAAAAAAATAAAAATAAAATAAAATAATAAAACAAGTGAAAAACTCCCAAATTTAGCAACATCTCAAATGTTGAGAAATGACCATATCTACTAGGGTAATATAAAACAAATGCAGTACCCTTGCAGTACCATATATTCTTGTCTAGCACTTTAAGAATTAAATTGCATGTATTGTATGCAAGATCAAGTGTATGCATACACATTTGCACATACACAAATACATCTAACCATTGTGCTAGTCCTATTAACTCTATTAGTACATTTTCCAGCATCCAGTATTTCTATTGTTTTCCTTCCAGCTGCAACATTGATATGTTTAATGTACAATCTGAACACTTTTCCTTTTTACAGTTTTACAACGGCTCTAAATTGTTCATTTTGTTATCTTATTATTCTTTCATTTTCCCAGATTTTGTAACTCAGGCTTTGGGAAAACAAATGCTACATTATTTGTCATGCCAATAAAGCAACCTGAATTGAAGTGAGAAAGAAAGAGACAGAGAGAAATGAAGACAAATATTAAATTTCAGAGCATTTTGGTGTTCGGTGCTGACACAGAGAGCTGTAACCAGCAATGCAAGTTACGGAAGCATGTGGTTTGTGCATCTTAATTTAAAGTAGCTGACAGAAGCAGTATTCTGGCAGGGGAAGGACATATGTAGGAGGCTAATCAGCATGGAGGAGTCACTCATAATACTAATATACATAATATTTAATCATTTTTGTGTCTATAACGGTATTCACAAGCACATCACACGGGTAATCACCCCCCATTCCTAGTAAAACATGGGCAGAACTATCATTTGTGTCTGGTAGCCAGGGCAAAAGACAGCGCACTAGTATCCAACCACCTTTATTTAACTTTCACCTATATTATTATATTGATGTGGTTTTTTTAATGACAAGGTGCTATCAAGGCATACACCAAGCCAAGGACACTGCTGTACACTCAAGTATTCTGAATTACAGATGAAACTGCAGATATGAAGAAAAAGCACAGAATGTCACCTTTTACTAGTGACAGGATCTCTGGCCCTGCGTATTTTATTGTTTCAAAAAAACAGCACTATTTACTTCCTCCCAGGAAGGATGGATTCATTTCAAGGAGTGTTAATAAAATGGATAGTTCTGGTTTGAAAAATCTGATTAATGAGTCAAATTTGAAGTTTTTGTAAAAAGCTCCATATACATATGATCTCACACATCAATCGAATTCAGTATTAATGATAAAGTTATTAATCTTTGACTTATGTTGCTTGCCTACTGGTAATGTGCGATACGGTTCAGCAGAAATGTCTACTCAGATTCTTATTAATAACAAAAAATATTTATTCAGCACTGGTTTATTTGATTGCACTTGTCATGGTTTTATAAATAGTCCTTTCTGTTGTGCATAACAGTTAACCATGGTTCAGTCTCCACAAGTGTGTTTATATGCAGTCATATGCGTCTGAACAACCCCAGTCAAATTATAGTTTTTTTTTTTTAGGTGCAAAAAAAGCATCCTCTACAGAGAACAAACTTAAATATGGCATTTTTCTGTACACTTTAGTGCACAGTCTCAATCACAGTTTCAAAGAGTTTAACAAATTAGAAAAAACAAAACAAAAATGTGCCTTTATTTTTTTCTCCAAAATGTTACATTCATCAAATAACCAGCAGAAGTATGTTTTCTGTTGAGCCTTTATACTTATTCTCACTTACAAAATCATGTAATGCATATGACAGTACTTAGTTAAGATACTGAAACAAACAGGCTACGTAAATACATCACTATACAAAGCTAAAACGCCGCTGCATGAGAGCTCAGCTGTGTGAAGTGTGAAATAATACTTTATTTTCATCACTGTGAAGCAAATCACTTTCCTCATAAAAGTGTGGCTGCTGTGGGAGCACGCTGCTACAACGCAGCAAGCTAGGCCATCCAGACTAAAAGTAGATGCAGAGTTTTAGGCTAATTCTGAGTTCCAATGAAACACAGGTGATCTAACCAAAAGTGATTAGCTTCTGCTGTGTAGCATGACAATGGGAGTAACAAATGACCAAAAAAAAAAACAAACAAAAAAAAAAAAACTTTATTGTAGAGCAACTCAACAAGCTGAAATCTGGAAATTCTCTTTTCATTTGCATGATTTTGCAAACCCTACCCCCACCACTTATGGTAGCGTTGACAAAAATTGACCACAGCAGCTATAAATACAGCGCCTTCTTCAAATGATTAAGCACAATTGCAAAGAAAAAAAAAAATAAATAAATAAATCGTGTGCCACAACTGATGAATTTGGCTTTGCTGGCAGTGAGGACAAGGTGAAAGTCTGAATATGCTGTAAACAGCCTATCTGTTTTTAACACAGGCCTTTTAGCAACCATCTGTGCACTTGACCAGGGCAGGACTTCAAGCAGTACTGAAGCATGGCACTGTTACAATCCCTCTTTTGGAAATGCCAAGCTAATAATCTCTGGCCTTTTGTCAGACACCAGCTAAAATACATGAAAACATAATGAAAATATCGACCAAAAGTATTGTTTTCGAGCCTGATTTTTTGATTAAGGTTATTTTTCCCATTACTCATCAGCAGGGTGAGAAGTATGAAGGGTGAGGGCAGACTTACTAATTACTCCATCAAAAAGAAAGCCCAGTTCTCTTTGGAGAGTGATGGAAACACAGTTTGAGAAACTTATTTTTTAAGAAAGCAGATCTACTGCCAAGCACTGTAAATATTTGCTCAGCAGGGAGTGCATGTGTGTGCCTGTGTGTATGCCAACCTACTTCAGCAACCGGATTCCACTTTTTTTTTTCTGAACTAGTCTTGATTTTGCTGCCAGTGAGTTACAACTTAATGAACACAAGGATGAGTACTGAATATTGTGGCACATCGTTGCCATAAAAATCAGTGCTATCAAGGAAACTTAACTTGCTTGAGGACTCAGTAGTCATGAAGGATTTGAGTGCGAGTCATTAGGAAAGTAAAACTCAGTTTCTCACTATTTAATAGTGCATATCCTCTTTCAACATTAGCCTGGAACCCCAGCACACACATACACACATATAGGCTAACATCTATGGGTCTACCTGAGCCAATGAATCCAAGCTGCTCTTTTCTCTAGTTTATCTGCATTATTATAATAACAAACTGTCAGTATTACCACCCACTATAGTAGACCATAGTAATATCACTAGATTAGGCCACATTAATATTACAGTCTATTATAGCAAACTGCAGTAATATTACTACAGCAGGCTACAGTAGCAATGCAACCTATTTTAGAAGACTACACTAATATTACTTAGTAAGTTACAGTAATATTACAGTATATTATAGCAAACTGCAGGAATATTACTATAGTAGGCTACAGTGGCATTGCAATCCATTTTTAGGAGACTACAGTAGGCTACAGTACTATTACAGCATATTATATCAAACTGCAGGAATATTACCATGGTAGGCTACAGTAGCATTGCAATCTATTTTAGGAGACAACAGTAATATTACTATAGTAGGCTAAGGTAATATTACCGTCTATTATAGTAGGCTACAGTAATATTACTATAATAGGCTAAAGTAACAGTCTTTTATAGTAGGTTACAGTAATATTACTACAGTAGGCTAAAGTAGTTTTACAGTCTGTTAGTATACAGTACTACAGTATTCAGTAGTACAGTATACAGTCTACAGTAGTGTTACTAATATAGTAGATTATAAGATTATTTTAGGCTGTGGGAGAAATATATAGTGGAGGACACATGTAAATGCACACACTGAAAATCCAACACAAACACACAAGCATATGACAAGCAAAGAGCATTCCTAGAAAGAAAACAAAGAAAATAGGAAAAGACATAAGTACACACAACAGTATAGTAGGGTAATATAGCACGCACACACACACACACACACATGCACACACACACACACACACAC
>JAILXH010110582.1:841-33163 GCA_023558415.1 Piaractus mesopotamicus
TTCAGGTATGTTGGTAAGAGAGAGTTTAATCCTTGTTACCTGATACACAACATATGTTAAAGAACACAGGTAATATTTGCCTATAATATCTGAATATGACCCAATGCATGAAGAAATAAAATAAAATAACAATAAAAGACAATAAAAGAAAAGGAACAAAGGAAGAAAAGAAAAGAAAACCACATTCAGGATACATATTGATCAATGGTCTAAACTCATAGCAATTAAATGGTTGGGTCTGTCTGTTATCAAAGTTATACACTACGTATTTATAGCACTTAATAGTAGAAAAAGATACAGGTAATATTTAGGTAATACACAACAACAAGATTAATAAAAAAAAGTAGTATTGCTTACAGATTATATAAACGTGAATAATCAAGCAGACAAAGCAAGAAGTTTCTTGGGTTCCTTATAAGCACACGTCCTTACGGTGGTATGTGGTAATTCTCGTTTTCACCCCTTGGGGGTGCTGTGATGCTCGAGATCCCTAGGGAATTTAGAAAGTTGAAATTTGCAGTCCAGATTGTCATATCAGTTCCGGTTTTGGTATGTCTAGTTTAGTTAAAAAGAGTTCTAACGAATGGTTGCAGTTTGGAGTGGACATATACCTTAGAAAGGTACTTTCTGTTACTTAAAGATAAAGTTGTCCACAGGACTTTGGAGGGCCATGTGGCCAATATTCCAGGGAGGTGTTGCCCCCTGGGTCGAGCGAGAGGGGTGCTGGTTCTTGGTTCAGTCGTAAATTTGACTGAGTCAGAAATGTCTGTTTATAATGATTACAGTTTCTTCACGTTCTTCACGTGCTGGAATCACCTTTTCAGTGTAAAAAAACACCTAAAAATTGGACAGGTGAAGGCAGCCAAGTTAAAGCTTTAATGTTCATTGTCATGAAATGTTATTTATGGTCTATTCAGTTGCATATAAAGAGTGTTTTGTGGCAGAAATGTCTGTTTATAATCATGATAATGTCTTCATGTGAAGGGAATACTGCGTAGAGCATCTTGCTTTTCTAAAGTGTTTGAGCGCTTGTAGAGTGCTGGAAACGCCTTTTCAATGTAAACAAGCACCTAAACGTAATATTTCATGATTGGACAGGTGAAGGCAGCCAAGTAAAAGCTTTAGCGTTCATTCTCATGAAAATGTTACTTATGGTCTATTCAATTGCGTATAAAGGGTGTTTTAAGGCAAAAATGTCTTTTAATGATCTTTATAATGATGAGTGCTTGTAGAGTGCTGGAATTGCCTTTTCAGTGTAAGCAAACACCTAAAACTCCTATTTCATGATTGCACAGGT
This sequence comes from Piaractus mesopotamicus, assembly GCA_023558415.1. Taxonomy (NCBI): domain Eukaryota; kingdom Metazoa; phylum Chordata; class Actinopteri; order Characiformes; family Serrasalmidae; genus Piaractus; species Piaractus mesopotamicus. Next base: position 2,139 of record JAILXH010110582.1, read on the forward strand.
GAAGGCAGCCAAGTTAAAGCTTTAGTGTTCATTCTCATGAAATGTTATTTATGGTCTATTCAATTGCATGTAAAGAGTGGTTTAAGGCAGAAATGTCTGTTTATGACCTTTATAATGTCTTCGTGTTGAGAGAATACTGTCTAGAGCTTATTGCTTTTCTAAAGCATTTGAGCGCTTGTAGAGTGCTAGAAATGCTTTTTCAGTGTAAACAAGCGCCTAAAAGTACTATTTCATGATTGGACAAGTGAAGGCAGCCAAGTAAAAGCTTTAGTGCTCATTCTCACGCAAATGTTGTATATTCTATTGCATATAAACAGAGTTTTATAGCAGAAATGTCTTTTTATGATCTTTATAATGTCTTCACGTTAAGAGAATACTGCATAGTGCTTCTGGCTTTTCTGAAGCATTTGAGCACTTGTGGAATGCTGGAAGCACCTTTCAGTGTAATGAAACGACTAAAACCATGACTTCATTACTGGACACGGGTCGTCATAAAAGTTAAAGCAATCATATTTTTTCTCAAGAAAATGTGATTTACCATCTGTTCCATTATATATAAAGGGTGTTCTTGGCAGAAATGTCTGTTTATAATCATTACAGTGTCTTCACGTTAAGAGAATACTGCATAGCACTTCTGGCTTTTCTAAAGTGTTTGAGCGCTTGTGGAGTGCAGTAAATGCTTTTTCAGTGTAATGAAACACCTAAAACCTCGATTTCATGATTAGACAGGGCTAGTCACCCAAGTTAAAGCAATCATACTTTTTCTCAAGAAAACGTGATTTACCATCGGTTCCCTTACATACAAAGGGTAGTTTTGGCAGAAATGTCTGTTTGTAATCATTACAGTGTATTTACGTTAAGAGAATACTGCGTAGCACTTCTGGCTTTTCTAAAGCGTTTGAATGCTTGTGGAGCGCTGGAATAACCTTTTCACTTAACAAACACCTAAAAGTACTATTTCATGATTGGACAGGTGAAGGCGGCCAAGTTAAAGCTTTAGTGATCATTCTCATGAAAATGTTGTTTATGGTCTATTCAACTGCATTTAAAGGGTGTTTTAAAGCAGAAATGTTCGTTTATGATCTTTATAATGTCTTCACATTAAGAGAATACTGCATAGCACTTCTCGCTTTTCTAAAGCGTTTGAGGGCTTATGGAGTGCAGTAAACGCCTTTTCAGTGTAAATAAATGCCTAAAACTATGACTTCATTACCGGACAGGTGTAGTCACCCAAAGTAAAGCAATCTTATTTTTTCCCAAGAAAATGTGATTTACCGTCTGTTCCATTACATATAAAGGGTATTTTTGGCAGAAATGCCTTTTGTAATTATTACAGTGTATTCACGTTAAGAGAATACTGCATAGCGCTTCTGGCTTTTCCAAAGTGTTTGAGTGCTTGCGGGTGCGGGAATCACCTTTTCACTTAACAAACGCCTTTTCAGCGTAATGAAACACCTAAAACCACGACTTCATTATTGGTCAGGGCTAGTAACCCATGTTAAATCAATGTTATTTTGTCTCAAGAAAATGTGATTTCCATTAAATATGAAGAGTGTTTTATGGCATAAATGTCTTTTTATGATCTTCATAATGTCTTCACGTAAAGAGAATACTACATAGCGCTTCTGGGTTTTCTAAAGCGTTCGAGACCTTGTGGAATGCTGGCAACGTCTTTTCAATGGAATGAAATGCCTAAAACCACGACTTCATAATTGGACAGGAGTAGTAACCCAACTTAAAGCAGTCATAATTGTTCTCAATAAACTGTGATTTACCATCTATTCCATTACATATGAAGAGTATTTTTGCAGAAATGTCTGTTTATAATTATTACACTGTCATCACGTTAATTCCATCGCAATTTCTTTTCAACCGAGGAGACTAGTCAAAGATTTATTATGTTCTCTATCCCTAAGTGTTGGTTTTATTTGTCGGCCCCTTGGCCTTTGCCTCAGAATCATATCACATATTTCATTCTTTCAAGGAAATATGTCAGGGTATTGAGTATAAGATCCTTTGCCTGGGCCTGGGCCTGGGCCTCAACCCTCCCAAAGAAATTTATTTGTTATATATATTCTAAGGTGTTTATGTTGGCGAGAGAACACTGGGCCAAGGCCTCAGAGCTCCCATTCAACATTTTTTTTTTACAGTCTAAATGTCTGTGTCAGGGGTGGCAGATCCTTGCCTGGCTTTTAGAACTGCATTCACAATTTTTTAAAAACCATTTCAACAGGCTGAGATTTGGGGCCAAACCCCACCGCTCGGCCTCCAAGCTTCCATTCCAATATGATATTTACTACTCTTAAGTGTTATGTATTAGATTGTGGACCCATGACTTTTGGCTCAAAGCTCAGATTAAATATTTTTTTAAACCTGAAAGTCTGGGTCATTGTTACTCGGTCTTCTCTCAACAGTTACAATTACCTGTTCTAATGTAATTGATTAGAGGTGTCTGAGCCTGTGTATATGAGCTCATGCCTCAACTTGCTCTTTCAAAATGAAATGCCTCATACTGGTTATTGGCTCAGAGATTTCATTACTATTTCTTTTCATTTTTAACCTCAGTTCAGAAGTGCAATTAAAAGACTCTGTGCCTTAGCCTCCAAATTAACATTCAATTATTAGACTTCCTTTTTGAAGAGGTCTGGTATTTGCCTTATTCTAAGGAATTTTGTGTTAGTGATATGATACTGGGACCTGGCTTCAGAGCTCCTACCCCAAATTTTATTCTTCAGAGTCCAAATGGCTGGCTCAAGCTACTGGATCTTTGCGTGGGTGTTAGGTCTTTCATTTCAACATTATTGTCCCTATCTAAAGGTTTGGTCCATTGGTCAGTGGGCTGTGGACTAGAGCCTTAGAACACAAATCCTAGATTTTAATAGTATATAACTAAATTAATATTGTGAAGACAAGACGTGGTAACCATGACCCAGACTCTTAGGCTTAAAAAAACATTAAATCTGAGTTTTGAGCCAAACGTCATGGGCACCCTAAATAATAACCAACCCTTAAAAATAGTGATTATAATATGAGAATAGGACCTTGGAGTCGTTGGGTCTTTGAACTAAAATATCTACCTTTTCAGATGGTTGAAAAGAAATTGTAAATGCAGCTCAGAATCCCAAGGAAGGATCAGCTACCAAGCTATTGAGGCTGTAAAGAGTAAAATGTGGAATGGAGGCCCAGTGTCCTCTTGCGAACTCCCTTTATATGCAATGAAACAGACTATAAATAACATTTTCATGAGAATTAACATATTATATTGACAATAAACAGACATTTCTGCCAAAACATACACTTTGTCTCCAAAGGAACTGACCTATAATCAAGTTTTTCGTGAGAAAGAACCCTATATCATTAACTGGGCTCACCAAACCAGTGCAATACTGAAATTTACACAGGCATTTACTGCACTCTTCAAGCGCTTAAATGCTTTGGAAAAGCAAGGAGCGCTATTCAGTATTCTCTTAATGTAAAGACACCATAATAATTATAAACAGACATTTCTACCAAAAAATACCTTTTATATGTAATGGAAAAGTCGTTCAAAGCGCTCAAACGTTTTATAAAGGCTAGAAACGCTATGCAACATTCTCTTAATGTGATCTCATTATAATGATCAGAAATTTCTGTCATAAATTATTTTTTATATGTAATGGTACAGACCGTAAATCACATTTTCTTCAGAAAAAATATGACTACATTAATTTGGATGACTACACCAGTATAATAATGAAGTCATGGTTTTAGGTGTTTATTGACACTGAAAAGGCGTTTTCAGCACTCCCCAAGCTTTAGAAAGGCTTAAGAAAGGCTGGAAATGCTATGCAGTATTCTCTTAACGTGAACTCAATTTAATGATTATCAAAGGGTATTTCTGCCAAAAAAGATCCTACATATGTAAAGAAACAGACCAAAAATCATATTTTCTTAAGAAGAAAATTGACTACTTTAGCTTGGGGTCTACACCAGTCCAATAATGAAATCATGGTTTTGGGCGTTTCTTCACACTGAAAAGGCGTTTCCAGCACTCCAAGCACTCAAATGCTTTGGAAAGGCTAGTACTGCTATACAGCATTCTCATAAACTCATTATAATAATCAGAAACAGACATTTCTGCTATAAAATATCCTTTATATGTCGTAGAACAGACCGTAAATCACATTTCATCATACTGAAAAGTGATGAAGTCATGGTTTTAGGCCTTTGTTCACACTGAAAAGGCATTTACTGCACTCCTCATGCGCTCAAACGCTGTAGAAAGGCTTGAAAGGCTATGCAGTATTCTCTTAACGTTAACTCATTATAATGATAATAAACAGTTATTTCTGCCATTAAGCATCTTTTATATGCATTGGAACAGATCGTAAATCACATTTTTGTAAGAAAAAAATGTGAATACTTGAACTTACTGTGCAATTATGTAGTCGTTTTCAAGCATGCCACAAGCGCTCAAACGCTTCAGAAAGGCTAGAAACACTATGCAGTATTCTCTTCACGTGAACTCATTATAATGATTTTAAACAGATATTTCTGTTTGACATTTCTGTTGGGTGACCAAACCTGTACAATACTAAAATCATCCTTATGTACACTGAAATACACATTTAATGCACGCCTCTAGCGCTCAAACGCTTTGGAAAAGCAAGGAGCACTATTCATTATTCTCTTAACGTAACAACACCATAATGATTATAAACAGACACTTTTTGCCAAAAAATACCTTTAATATTTATTGGAAAAGTCGGAAATCACATTTTCTTAGGTAAATATACGACTACTTTAACTTGGGTGTCTACACCTGCACAATCATGAAGTTGTGGTTTCCGGTGTTTCTTCACACTGAAAAGTCGTTGAAAGCACTCACCAAGCGCTCAAACGCTTTGTAAAGGCTGGAAACGCTATGCTGCATTTTCTTTACGTCATCTCGTTGTAATGATTTCCAACAGACATTTCTGCCAAAAATAATCCTTTATATGTCATGGAACAGACTGTACATCACATTTTCTTAATAAAAATATGAGTATAACTTGGAGGACTACACCTGTACAATAATCAAGTCATGGTTTTGGGCGTTTCTTCACACTGAAAAGGCGTTTCCAGCACTCCACATCGCTAAAACTCTTTAGACAAGCCAGGAGCGTACATAATGACCATGTCAGTATTATACAGTGTTCTGTCCGCATTTCATGTTAAACAGCACCCCCTACTGACGACTTTTAGTTTGGCAGCTTTTGTCTTTCTTTGCTAGGGCAAAACCAGGAAAAAGCTTAGTCTGATACCCCAGCTGCCACGCTTTTGCTGTGAAAGATTACCTGGTGCAATCCTGTTTGTTTACCCTGTCGAAAGCATCGTCTGTAAGTGTTTCAGACATCATATAGACACTAGTTCAATATTTTATAAGTATGTGAGATTTATGTTCGCTTTAGCTGTTTTTTCTTATTCGTGTTGACAAGCGCTATGTAGCCTTGTTCCTATATCATCCCATTGTTAGCTTAGCTTCTATTCCTTGTTGCTATATGTGTTAAACCACTATATGTGTTAAGCTTAAAGCCATTTATACTCAAGATTTATAATTTGTCAGTGCAGTTTGCATAGCTTTGAAATGCTTATTTTATTAAATGTTAAGCTGGTAGTACGCAAGTTTCATAATCAGCAGAGCACTATATTCAGTAGCCTTCTCCAGTCAACCTGTACTGTTGTGTAATACTGAGCATACTACAGCTCTAAAGTATTACTCATGCTGTACATTGTTATTTTTATTTTTTCTTATAGTTTCACTCCTGTTCACTCAGTGCATGAATGTGCAGCTCAATAAAGCACTGGAACTTATATCCTATATCCTGACTCCCATGTATTCGTTTGAATGGAGTTTGGCTTGCTGTTAAATTGTGTACTTACATACACACAAGGAGAACAGTATATACAGGTTTGGTCTCTTTATTGTTAGTGTCTTTGGATACGGCAGATATTTTTGTTTCTGATCATTATAATGATTTCATGTTAAGAGAATACTGCATAACGCTTCTGGCTTTCGCAAAGCGTATGTGGAGTGCTGGAATCGCCTTTTCAGTGTGAGTAAACGCCTGAAACCACAACTTCATCATTGTGCAGGTGTAGTTACCCAAGTTGAAGTAGTCATACATCTGAAGCGTTTCAGCGCTAAGGGAGTGCTGGAATCGCCTTTTCAATGTGAAGAAAATGGGATTTACGGTTTGGTTTTGGCAGAAATGTCTGTTTATAATCATTTGGGTGTCTTTTATGTCAAATAAATAACACCTCATGCTTCATATTATGGAGGACCAGATTTGCCAAAATGAAAAATAAATTAAAAATTTTTAAATAAATGACTTAGTAAATTAATATATGAAGTAGAATTGCAAAGAATAATGATGATAAATCTAAAAATAAATAAATATACATAACAATTAATATATTAATAAATAGAATCTAATATGTCTGCATTTATTTATGTCTATTTAGTAATCTTCATTTCTCACTAATTTATTTAGTTATTTGTTTCTTTATTAACATTTTTTTATTATTATTATTATGTTTTTCTATTCATTTATTTCCAAAACTATTCATTTCTCTATTTATTTATTTCTGTATTTCCTTGTCCTTATGCTAATAAAGGGGCTGTCAGTCAGTGATGTCACAGCCTCTTAATATTCCTATTGGTTGATCAATGTCAGATTCTGTAGATCGATTGTACATGTCTTGCCTTCTCAGCGTAACTAAGGGCTAGACAGTACAGTAGTGGCTTCTTACAGACAGCAGAAAGCCAGAGATCTGAGACTCTCGGCTGATCTGGCTGAAAACGCAAGTACGGATAATTCACTCTTTCATGTGGAGGCTGTGGCGGACAGTTTGCTCCATTTTGCTGCCTCTGCTGATACAGAGGTCGACCCCGTAGTCATCTTTTTCTGCAAATTTCAGATCACACAGACATTTGGACACTGTTCTCACATACTGCCTGTGGAAGACATCGAAAGTTATTTATCGGCAGGTTTGTCTGTTCGTGGCATTGCAGCTCTTTATGGAGTTGGCGAAAAAACAGTTTAATCAGCTCTTCTACTCCTGGTCTTGATTGCTAAGCCTGAACGTGAAAAACACACCCCCTCATTATCATATGAATGAAGAAATACGAAATAAGTAAATGAATTAATGAAAAAATAAATAAATGAATACATGAATCAATGAATAAAGCCAACATTTGTTGAACATATAGATATGGAAAAATATATAAAAATGGCATTAATAAAACAAAATAAATAATACAGAAATAAATGAATTGAGAAATATATAACTGCAGAAAATGGAAATATGTGTATAATTACAATCACAATAAGCAATATATAGTTTTTTTTTATTTTTTATTTATTGATTAATTTACTGAGCCATTTATTTTTTCATTTTCTTTATCTTTCAATTTGGCAAATCTGGTCCTCCATATTTTCTATCTATGACTATTTTTTTACTTTTTAATTTCTTTTACTTTTTTTCTTGTTTAAATCTTTGGATTTATTAATTTGTCAATTACTCAATACACTTGTATGTAGTTAATATTTATTATTTAATTTAATATTTAAAGTTTAAGAACTATAACGCAAATTCAACATTTCTTTACGATGTCTTTTTACAGGTATCGTGTATTTTTTCATGTCTTTAAATCTCTCACTTCATTCTCAGTCACAGCCTTTTGAGAATGAGGCTTCTGACTTTGATCCCTCCCCACACCAATCTAATGAACTTCTCAGGTGGCAGAGCAGTTATGTGAACAGGAAAGAACAACTGCACCTGAAAAAAAGCAGAAGCACTTCAAAAAAAAAAAAATATATATATATAGTGCTGGATAATTCACTGATGAGTCAAATGAAACAATAGAAAAATGAAAAAAAAAAAAAATTCCTCTCATCAACCAAACAACCATGACAGGAAGTAAATTTAAATTGCCACATTGCTAAATATTCTCTTTACAAACCAAAATAACACGGCTAACATATTACACAGCGTTTTAGTGAGGCTAGATAAATTCATGTGTGATGGGTTAATATTTACTTGGACATTTTTTCCTATTTACTATCTACGTAAAATGTTATTGGAAAAAAGCTAATAAAAGTGGCCGCGATGTGGCTGCTCAACGGCGGCTGCTAATAAAAGTCGCAAGACGCAGAGATCGCAGAGATCCAACCCCCTCTTGTATCTTAGGGTACGTAAGGACGATTTCAGTATTGTAAAGGTTTGGTCACCCTAGTTCATGCTTTAGTGTTCTTTTTCACAAAAATTTGATTAAAGGTCAATTCCTTTGGAGACAAAGGGTATGTTTTGGCAGAAATGCCTGTTTATAGTCATTACAATGTCTTCACGTCAAAAGAAGACAGCATTTGAGCACTTGTTGATTGCAGTAAACACCTTTTCAATGTGAATAACGGCCTAAAAACTGTAAAAGACTTTTCAGTGCTACTTAGCATCTATAACAAAGATTTCAGTATTGTTTACGTTTAGTCAGCAAAGCAAAAACCTCAGTGTTCATTCTCATGAAAATATTATTTATGGTCTGTTCCAATGCATATAATGGGATCTCGCAAGAGAACACAGGGTGTAGGCCTCAAAGCGTCCATTCCACATTTTACTCATCCTTAATAGCGTGGTAGCTGGTCCTTTGCTGGGCTTCAGAGCTGCATTCACAATTTTTTTTCAACCATCTGAACAGGTTGGGATTTTGGTTCAAAGAACCAGCGACTCCAAGCTCCCATTCCGATATTATAGTGACTATTGTAAAGGGTTGGGTATTATATAGTGGGCCCATGACCTTCGGCTCAAAGCTCAGATTTAATGTTTTTTTAAGCCTAAAAGTTTGGGTCATGGTTACTAGATCTTGTCTTCATAATATTAATTTGAATAATATTATTATATTATTATAATATTAATTGTTCCATTGTAATAGGATAGAGACCACTGGGCCTGTGTTTAAGAGCTCCTGTCCCTTCTTACTCTTTCAAAATGAAATGGCTCATACTGGGTATTGGCTAAGAGATTTCGTTGCAATTTCTTTTCATCCTTAGCCTCAGTTCAGAAGTGCAGTTACAAGACCCTGGGCTTTGTCCTCCAAATTATCATTCAATTATTGTAGTTCTTATTCTAAGATGCTGGAACTTGGCCTCAGCACTTCTATTACACATTTTATGCTTTAGAGTCCAAATACCTGGATCATGCTACTGGATCTTTGCCTGGGTGTTAGGTCTTTCATGTAAAAATTATTGTCCCTGTCTCATAGTTTGGTTTATTGTTAGTGGGCTATGAACCAAAGCCTTAGAACAAAAATCCCAGACTTTGATTTTTCATAGATGAACAAAAGAAGCTTCCGAAAAGGACCCTGGGCATGGGCTTCAGAGAACCAAACATAATTTCTTGACACTATTATAAGGAAATGTTGGGGCAGACGATGTTAGCTGTATATTTGCTATATTCTGAGGTGTTTTATGTTTGGGAGAAGACACTGGGCCTAGCCCTCAGAGCTTCCATTAGACAATGTATTCTTTAAACTCTCAATGGCTTTGTTTTTTTGGTAGCATATCCTTGCCTGGGTTTCAGAGCTGCATTCACAATTACTTTTCAACCATCTGAACAGGTTGAGATTTTGGTTCAAAGACCCAATGACTCGGCCTCCAAGCTAAAATTCCAATATTATAGTTACTGTCCTTTAAGTTTATGTATTAGATAGTGGGCCCATGACCTTTGGCTCCAAGCTCAGATTAGATGTTTTTTTAAGTCTAAAAGTCTGGGTCGCTGTTACTAGGCTCTCTCTCAACAATTTTAATGCCCTATTCTAATGTTGTTGATTAAAGGTGTCTGGGCCTTTTTATAAAAACTCATGACCCTTTTTACTCTTTCAAAATGCAATGGCTGATACTGGCTATTGGCTCAGAGATTTCATTGCAATTTTCTTAATTGTTGACCTCAGTTCAGATGTGTTTTTATAAGACCAAGGGCTTTGGCCTCCAAATTACCATTCAAATATTATAGTTCCTATTTCATGGGGTTGGATTTTGCCCTTATTCTAAGGGATTTGTGTTAGCGATATGATGCTTGGATCTGGCCTCAGTGCTCCTATTCCAATATTATAGTCAATATTGTTAAGGGTTGGGTATTATATAGAGGGCCAATGACCTTTGGCTCAAAGCTTAAAATATTTTTTTAAGCCCAAACGTCTGGATCATGGTTACTAGATCTTTTCTTCACAATATTAATTCCCTATTCTGTTGTAATGGGATAGAGACCACTGGGCCTGTGTTTAAGAGCTCCTGTCCAATCATACTCTTTCAAAATGAAACGGCTCATACTGGTTATTGGTTCAGAGATTTCATTGTAATTTCATTTCATCCTTGGCCTCAGTTCAGAAGTGCAGTTATAAGACCCTGGGCTTTGGCCTTCAAATTACCATTAAAATATTATAGTTCCTATTCTAAGAGGTTGGGTCTAAGCCTTATTCGAAGGGATTTTGTGTTGGTAATATGATGCTGGGACCTGGCCGCAGAGCTCCTATTACAAGTTTTATGCTTTAGAGTCCAAATGCGACTCATGCTACTGGAAGTTTGCCTGAGTGTTAGGTCTTTCATGTCAACATTATTGTCCATGCATTAGGGTTTGGTTTATTGTTAGTGAGCTACAAACCAGAGCCTCAGAACAAAAAATACCAGATTTTAATTTTTTGTAGCTAAACAAAAGAAGCTTGAGAACAAGACCCTGGGCCTCGACTTCAGATTACCAATTTTATGTTGGGGGAGATGATATCAGGCCCAAATTTTTAATCTTTAGACACTAAATTTCTGGGTAATGGTTATTGGTTCTTTTATTGGCCGTTAGTAATTTCATCGCAATTTTTTACCAACCATGGTGAGCTCCCATTCCACATTCTATTCTCCACAGTCTCAAGGGCTTGGTCTTTGGTAGGAGATCCTTGCCTGGGTTTCAGAGCTGCATTCACAATTTCTTTTCAACCATCTGAACAGGTTTGGATTTTGGTTCAAAGACCCAACGACTCCAAGTTCCCATTCCAATATTATAGTAACTGTTCTTAAAGGGTGGGGATTATATACGTCTTTCTTTTCAACATTATTGTCCCTGTCTTTAGGTTTAGTTCATTGTTATTGGGTTACAGACCAGAGCCTTAGAACAGAAATCCTAATATTTCTTAGCTAAATGAAAGAAGCTTGAGAACAAGACCCTGGGCCTGGCCTTCAGAGAACCAATCAAAATTTCTTGGCACTATTATAAGGGTTTTATGTCAGGGGAGATGATGTTATCTGTATATTGGCTATTCTAAGGTGTTTTATGTTCAGAAGAGGGCACTGGCCCTAGGACCCAGAGCTTCCATTCCACATTTCATTCTTTATAGTCTCAGTGGCTTGGTTTTTGGTAGCAGATCCTTCCCTAGGTTTCAGAGCTGCAGTCACAATTTCTTTTCAACTATCTGAACAGGTTGGGATTTTGGTTCAAAGACCCAACGACTCCAAGCTCCCATTCCGATACTATAGTCACTATTGTTAAGGGTTGGTTATTATTTAGGTTGCCCTAAATAACAAGTGAAATATAATTGCTACTGTAAGTGTATATGGTGGTTCAGAGTTAAGCCCTCCAAATATTCAGCTTTTTATTGCCAAAACTGATAAGTGAAGGACTGATAGACATAAATGTATTTGCGAAAGTTTTCACAAATCAGAAAAGTTAATATCAGTGTGCTGTTATCTCTATATATAATCACTTATTAAAGTTATATGCACTAATGATCTATATTTGCCACCAAAAGCTGAACTACTGTCTTATTACATATGAAAATGGGAGTAGAACTGCATAAATCACTCAAATATACCAAACTGTGTTTGGGAAAGTTTTCACAAATCAGGTAATGGCTAAAACAAGAGAAATATCATTACTACTGTAAGTGTACATGGCGTTTCAGAGTCAAGCCCTCCAAATATTCAGCTTTTTATTGCCAAAACTGATCAACAAAGGAATGATAGACATTAATGTGTATAAAAAGCTGAACTACTGTGTTATTACACAAGAAAATGGGAGTAGAACTGCATAAATCACTCAAATATACCAAACTGTGTTTGTGAAATTTTCACAAACACAGGTGATAACCCATATTGCATGACTTTTAATATTGCATGCATGCATTGCGTGATTATTAGTGTATATATTTTAAATTGTGTGTTTTTTTTTTAAATCAAGTAATATGTACAACAAGGGAATTTGCAAGGATACTGATAATGTTTGTATGTGGAATTAAACTGCAAAGTCAGAGTCACAAAAAGTCACAAAAACGCTTGTATTTCGCTTACTTTCACTTTCCGTGCTCGCAGTCTGCACAGGCCACGGACAAAATAAGAATTGTGTTATAAAAGTACGTAAGCTTTAGAAAATAAAACCCTGATGTGTAATATTGGTGGATTTTGGTGTGGAACATGACGTCATCTGAATTCACAAATCAGGACTAACAAAGCACACCAGTGTTTGTGGATGCACGTTACTGCATTCTGGAGTTATAGCCGATAGAAATCCGAATCACTAACTGCAAGCCAACCCTACTGCAGTAGGGAATTCAGTATTTTTTAGGCGTGACAACCTGGGTGTGTTTAGTTAGTTGGGTTAAGTGTCTGAAGCGGAGGGAGCAGAGGTGACCTTCATTGCTAACGGGCTGCCCTGCATGAGCCTTTTCTGCAGGTGTCAATAAAGAGCACTTCTCTAGCAGAATGACAGTCTCTCCTGAGAGGCTACCAGTCTCACCAAGAGGCTACAGTCCTTGTCATTATAACTGAAAGACATAATGTAATGTAGTGTCCATATGCCTGTATGAAGCACGCATGCATAGGGGAGTTCAGCACAACACTGACAGAAAACTTCTTGAACTTGAGTGCATCAGCAGCTGATCTGGGGAGCACGAAGCCCCCGTCAAATGGTGGGAGTCCGGTTTCTTCCCTATATCGTTTCTTTCTTATATAGTTTGTACAGGTCAAATATACAAATGCTTATACAAAAAGTAATATAGCCTGCCAATAAACCAGAACCACAGGCCTGATTACTGTGATTTCTGAGCTTCCATACCATACGTTTATTTCCGCTTATGATGGAAAATTCAAAATTCGGATCATTAGAATACGGCCCTTTATTCCATTGCTGTTTGTTTGTTATTTGATTAGTTTGTGAAATTGTAAAACAAAGCTATTTCGTGATTTTTCCACTGACAATAACAGAACCAGATTTGACCGATTTACTGTTTTTCAATACTGGTTTTTAAAATGAAAATCAAATTAACAGAAGGTACACGGACGGGGGTGTTCCTCAAAGCCTGTATTTCTTAACTCTCATTGGTTTGATATGATGTTTTAGCTTTGCTCATAAACAGCCAGTTCTATTAAAAGTAAACAGTAGCAAATCAGAGACTGTTGCAAGGCAGATTACTGCCATTGAGGCTATTTTCATTTAGCCCTTTCTTTTACATCAAGAAGTTTAAATGTTGGATAAACAAATTAATTTGTGTTACACTGCAATATCAATGATGTAGCTTAGTGATATCAATTTGTTAACTGGTTTATTGCTGGTATTTAACCATTATGCAATTTTATAGCATAAATAATTGACTTTGGTGAGGCCTACCCAAAAGATACTGCTCTACTGAGCTTTCACTGCTTTGATAGCTCAAATGCACAGACACAGAATCTAAAGCTGTTACTAGCTGCTGAAATTGTTTTCCTTTAGTGTTTGTCTGTCCTTAACAGCACAATAATGAGCCAGTGTATCAGCTAACATCTCTGTCATATATATTTAGATATATAACATTGTTGGGATTTTTCTCACTTGCTGTTTAGCTCATCTTTTGTAGAGTGCAAAAGTAGTGTTGGTGGTGTGCTTTGAGGAGCTCCTAGTCTGAAAAACCCTGTGAGCCAGGAGGACAAAGCCTGGTGCCTGGGGAGAAGAGAACTTAGCACCAAGCTGAAGCGTCAGCACACAGCATTAGATTCCCAAGCCTAGTCTAATAATTATACACCTGTTTATGTCTAATGTTTTAAGAAATTCTTGTTCTGCTGTGAACCCTGCCTATGAGGACAAGATGCTGAAGATCTTTGAGAGACAGGTACTGATGGATCCATGATGGACATAATAGAGAGCTGGGAGAGTCTCGCATGGGGACTGGTGCGCAATAGGCCCAGCATGTCCACTGCTGAGATGAAGAGACACTTGTTATCATACGTAGTATGGGAACATCTGTCATCACTTCCACACCTCTTAGATGTCATGCAAATGGCCATGAAACTGACAAATCTTAGTTTGTCCTAAAGCGGGGGGAGTGACTGGTAATTCCCTCCACTCACATATCCTTTATCTTTTATGCAAATGCATATATCTTAATTATCCTAATAATCAGAATCATTTTGATCATTTTTAATGATATTAATTTTTCATTAATAGTCAGTATGCACTGTAGTGTCATAATGACCATCTGCTAGACCTTGGAGGTTGTTTTGTGCTTTTCAGGAGCTGTGATGTTCTGTAATAGAGAAGCGGTTGCCGAGGTCTTATTTTAAGTCTTATTTTCATGGAATATAGACAGTGATTGTCATGATTGAATTTATACTGGATGGTTAAGATTTATTTTGTTCTATGACATACTTTGATTGATTTTTTTTTTAATGATTTGTGCTGATTGTTTTATAGTTTATATTCAAGGTTATTTTCCATTGATTATTTTTGAGTTTATGATTCCATGTATGTGATGATTTACAATAATAATGATTAGTTTGACACCTGGGAAAAAAACATCAAAAGGATGGACAAGGATCATTATGTTAAGTGGGTGCACATAGCACACTAGCACAGTAACTTTTCCCTATTTAACCACTGCTCCACGTGGCAAATAGTCACATACTATAGTCACAGGCAGAAGATTTTACACCTAGTCACCCTTGTGTAGTCATCTAAAGTGTACTGACCGTGGTTTCTGTGCATTCTGCATAGTGTAAATGCCCGGGTACACCATATGGAAATGTTCTTATTTTTCTTACCATTGTAATATTGAATTATGTCTTGATTTACTGTAGCCTTACATCTCGTGCTGAACCCAGGTGATGAATTCACTATCGTGCCTATAGGGGCAGGTAAGGCAGGAATTTTCCCTTATTGGTTGACAGGAGCAGGGTTTTTTGCCCACCTCTGGGGGTAAAACCTGATGTGAAGGCCTCTAGTTAATATGCTGCTGGGTGCCTGGAACCTAATGAAAGTAAGCGTGATACACTTAGAGTAAGGACTGATGGAGTTATTAATTAGTGTGCGAGAGGTTCTTCCCACTACACCCATTATAATATTTGTGTTAAGTTTTTAAATTGGTTCTGCTTTTTGCCTTCGATATAATAGTTTATTATTAATCATGATGGTATGATTGTCTTTCAGTCACAAACAGGGGAGAATTATTGTGTTGTGACTTTCAAGTCACAAAGGGCGGGGATTGTGAGGGAGAGTTTTAATATAATATAGAAGACTTTTTAAACAATGAATTAATTCGATCACAATTAATATTATATTAATGCTGTACAGTATTTTTTCATATATTATTATTACTGTGTGTGTGTCTCTCTCTCTCCGTGTATTTGTGGTTTTCTCCCGATGAGAGTGTGCCAGTGTGTGACCATGAGAATGTTGCGGAAGTGTAAAAATTGTGACTTTCTGCGAGTTGGTCAGTTGCGGCCCCGAGCAACTCGAGTTAATGCTTCCATTTGTGAGGTCTTAATCTTTAATAAAAGATCGTACCTTTTTCTGCCCTTCTTGGTGTTTATTACTTATTAGCTGAAGTTTATTTTTTAATTATAAGCATGCCGTTTTAGCCACGACAATGGTGTGGCCTGCAGTATGCTAATTTAATGTTAGGTCTAGAATGGTATCACATCACATGGGACCTACATAGACTGATTGCAGTTTTACCAGCAAGACCAAGCTACATGACTAGCTTCACCAAGGTTTTGCTGGTCAACCAGCAACCACCTAAACAAGAAGATTATGCTGGCCTATCAGCTAAACCAGCAAGGCCATTCTGTTCACCCAGCTTTATTAGCAAAGACTATTCTGCTCAACAGTCTTCGACAAGACCACACTGGCAAACAGCTAAACTAACATGACCATGGATGGTCAACCAGCTTCACCAGCAAACCAGCACCAGACCAGAACAAACCAGCATAAACCAGTTTGGATCAGCATTTAATTCTTGTTGGTTTAAGCTGTTTTTACAGAGGTGTGATTCAGGTGGAGACACACGCACAATACTAATATATGAAAAATACATACAGCACAGCATTAATATTAATTATGATTGAATTAATTCATTGTTTAAAGTCTTCTATATTACATTAAAATTCTCCCTCACACCCCCCCTTGTGACATAAAAGTCAACACAATTAATGATTCTCCCCCATTTGTGACTAAAAGACAATCATACCATTATGATTAATAATAAACTATTCATGCCTAAAACAAGGGCCAACAATATAGCCGCAAGCAGCAATTTGAGGGTCCTAGAACTAACAGCCTATTGTATAACATGCAAAAGACTTGCTATGATGATTGCTAAAAGAATCATACTGTTTTTAAACACATTTGTAATTAGTGTTGTTTGGAACACTGTACTGCATTTAAAATGCACTACAGCGTTTAGATGATGTGTTGAGCTCAGCTATGCTTTCAAAAGGGAACATTATAAACAACAGTGTTTAAAACCTAATGGCACGTCATTGTGTTCTTTAACGTGAGACTGTATGTGACAGTCAAGCTGTTCTCCTAAAACGGGGTCATTTTAAGATGTTTGAGAACATTCTGTGCTATTCACTTTAAACATGCACTGTAATTTTCCTGGAGCCATTAAAAGAAGAAAATACATTACTACTGTAACTTATACTGTTGTGGCTGATTTGATGTCAGTTCTTTCATTAACCAATAAACACACAGCACATTCAAGCCCCAAACAACTGCATCTTAAAACATTAACGTTCATCAACAGGTGGGCATTGTTATTTCTGTACAAGCGGCTAATAAATCACTTGAAAATGGCAAACAATTTAGCAAACAATTTAATTGCCCCCAGTCCTTTTGCAGGGATTATAAAACCACCATGTCCAAGCCAAAACATCTGCTGAACAAAAACAGTGTGTGTAAATCAACTTTACTCAGTTACGATATACAGGATGCCTACATTAAAAAAAAAACAAAACAAAAAAAAAACCCACTACATTTAGAAATAATAAAATGTAATATCCTTTTAAAGGTAAGAGTTCAAGTCACTCCCAGCTTTAACTCTCTAAAAGACAAATGTTTAAAGTAACCTTTATTTAATGGTTAAAGAAAGCAAGAGACAAAGCAGAAGGAGAAATACTTGGCAAGTCCCACATAAAACAGTTCAAAAGTGGACATTTTCTGAAAAGTTTAAGAACTACATAAAAAGGCATTTCCATTTCAAGAAGGCCCAGGATTATTGCAGGCAATCAAGAAGAGTTTGAGAAGATTTCAGATGTGACACTATCCAAAGGCTGCCAGTGGCAATTCATGAGTGAATCGTAGAGCTCCTCACTACGCTCCATGTACTGCTTATTCAGCGCTTCCACATCAACCTGCAGGTTTAGATCTAGAGGAAGAGAAAGAGAAATGTCAGTTAAGCAGAGTTGGGATAGCTACTGAAAAATTAGTATCTAGCTACTTTATAGCTACTTTCCTACAATTTGTAGCTAGCTACAATTTTCCTACTTTTTTCAGAAAAAAAATAGTGGCTATTTTTTAGCTACTTTTTGAAAAGTAGTGCACTACTTTTTAAGCTACTTTCAAAGCGCGACTGTCAGAATGTGTGCGTTTATCCACCTGACACACCAAACAAGCCCAACTGAAAGTGTGAACAAGACACTGCATTTAATCAAGTGCAAGAAAGAAACATACAATGATCAAAATATCACCAAAAAGTAAGTTTAAGCATAACCAGCAATCAAACTTACACAACCAAGGAGTGATATCCAACAAAAAATTTTGACTAAGTAAAGACAAAGTCAATCACAATTCAACCAGACTTTCCTAAAAATAAATAAATAAATAAATAAATAACCATATACAAACCAAATAATTTTGTGCACAGCATTGTCAACTGTTGAAATAAAACTGCTCCAATTTAAACATTTCAGCAAGATATGTACAGACATGACATTGTCCTTTATTAAACTTCAGCAACACTTTAGCCTCAAAATTCTCTTTAGCCACGGCTCTGCGCAGTATGTTAGTAATAGTCTATTACGAAAATGTTTTTTCTGCTTTAGCTAAGGCAGGGGTCGGAAACATGCAGCTCTTTTACTGCCTTGTTGCGGCTCCACAGCAGAATTAGATTTGTAGGTAAAAATAATCCTCCTTTGCTGTAAAATAAAGCTCTGCTGATCGTTCCAACACACCATTCTATTGTTTTCACAATAAATGGTTTTAAACGCTGGTGTTAACGCATAACTGCTAGTTCACCAACCTTTAACAATGAAGATTGGTGCACAGACTGCTGGTCACACAGCAACACATAACAGTGTCGCCTAGCTCATAGCTAATGAAACAGCAAAGAGAAAGATTTAAGACAAACATCAATTAGGTTTTCTCCGCTCTATTTTGCTAGCCTTTTGCGGCTTTTTATATTTTCAATTCTCTTCTGCGTATTACTCGCAATTAATTACAACCACCGACCTTTGAAAGTCAGCATGTTTAGTTATGCTTCCCTCTCAGTCACTAGTAACAGCAGTGTTACTAGCTATGTTTGTGAGAAGTGTAAGTTAGTTTCGTGTTTGACGGAGAAGATTATACAGTTGGAAGTGTGCATCCGGAAGTTAGAAAAGAGCAGGGCTAGTCAGCAGGGCTCAGACTCGCTGTTAGAAGCTCCGGGTGCCTCAGGGAGAGCTAGCACGCCCTCGACTCCGGCAGCAGAGCCCTCACAGCGGGGAGATTGGGTGGCGTCTCAGCGGCATAGCCGCAAAGCAACCCAACGAGAGCACCACTCATCTCCCATTCACGTGTCCAACAGGTTTGCCCCACTCAGTGAAACACCCTCTGAGACGCCTGTTGAAAGAGCTATGGTTATAGGAGATCCTATTTTATGGCACGTAAAAATAGCTTCTCCCTTAGGGGTGCCAGTAGCAGTTAACTATATACCGGGAGCCGGGGCGCCAGACATTAGAGGGAACCTGAAGCTGCAAGCCAGGCGTAGATATTCGACGACAGTCATTCATGTAGGTAATAATGACTAATTGTCCGCGGCAGTCAGAAATAACTAAAGATAACATTAAAGAGGTGCGTAAATTAGCCCAGACAATGTCCGATGCCGTAATATGCCCTGGCCCCATCCCAGTTTGACATGGCGCCGAAATCTACAGCAGGTTATGGTCGCTGAACTGCTGCTTGTCCAAGCGGTGCTCAGAAAACTGTGGGATTTGTAGATAATTGGTCTACTTCTGCGGGCAAGCCTGGTCTTTTATTGGGACGGTATCCACCCTATGCAGGAGGGTGCTGCTCTCAATTCATGTAGCATAGCTCGTACTCTCTCAGATAGCCGTCAGTGTAGCCAAGGCCAGGCAGCAGACAGACAGGCTAAACCGACCGTCGGCTGCCTTGAGACTCCACATAGGTTCTACCCAATTGAGACGGTGTCTGTTCCCCGAATAAAACAAAGCATCAAAAATCCCCGAAAAGTTTGCTCTAGTAATTAATATCAGACAATTTTTTCAGTGACAGCACCTTTGGTCTAAAACTAGGACTGCTTAACATAAGATCTCTTACATCTAAAGCAGTCATTGTAAATTAATTATTATTGATCACGATTTTGATGCTCTGTGCCTCACAGAAACATGGATTAGACCCAATGAATACTTTAGTCTAAATGAAGCCATCCCTACAGGCTACAGTTATGCGCATAGCCCTCGTTTAAGTGGCCGGGGTGGAGGTATAGCAACCACCCATACAAAAGCTTTAGCTGTGAGCCAGAAAGTAGGCTACAAATTCTCTTCTTTTGAAGGTAGTAGATTATTATTTATCACAATTTCTAAATTAACTAAGAACCAAACAAACAGTTACTGAACCCCAGATGCCATTAGCATATAGCAGCAATGATTTTATGAATTTCTTTAGGCAGAACATTCAGAACACATAGTTAAACTCTACAAACTTGCTGCCTTATAATGCCAATCTAGATCTTGAGAATATTGTAACTACTGCAGAGGCCGGAATCGTTTACCTTACTTCAACAAAATGAACTAGTCAAGATTACTTCCTCCACTAAATCTTCTGCGTGTACGTTAAATCCAATTCCTACAGGTTTACTCTAAGAAATTTTGCCAAAAATAACCAAGCCTATTCTGTCAATAATAAACTCCTCTCTTAGCCTTGGCTATATCCCCAAAACTCTTAAACTAGCAGTAATTAGACTTCTGATTAAGAAAGCTAACCTTGATTCCTGCAAACTATCAAAATAAAGACCTCTCTTGAATCTCCCCTTTATATTAAAGATCTTGGAAAAAGATGTGGCAAAACAATTAAGTTCCTATTTGCATAGGAAACATACATGAAAAATTTCAGTCTCGTTTTAGGCCACATCATAGTACAGAGACAGCACTAGTGAAAACTGTAAACGATCTTTTAT
Source organism: Piaractus mesopotamicus (assembly GCA_023558415.1). Classification (NCBI taxonomy): domain Eukaryota; kingdom Metazoa; phylum Chordata; class Actinopteri; order Characiformes; family Serrasalmidae; genus Piaractus; species Piaractus mesopotamicus. The sequence continues at coordinate 22,840 of JAILXH010110582.1, forward strand.
TACTCTCTGACCAAGGAAATGTGTCTCTGCTAGTCCTTCTTGATCTTAGTGTGGCATTTTATATGACAGACCACTCTATATTACTAGATAGACTAGAAAACCTTGTAGGAGTGACAGGAGTAGTTCTTTCATGGTTCAGATCTTACCTCACTGATCGCCATCAGTTCATAAATGTAAACGGTGAATTATCTGTCCTTGCAAAAATAAAGTCTGGTGTTCCACAAGGCTCTGTTTTAAGACCTATATTATTCACATTATATATGCTACCACTGGGCACCATTATCAGTAAACACGGCATCACTTTCCACTGCTATGCTGATGACAAACAGTTAAATATATCAAGCAAACCAGATGATAAAATTCAACTTGACTGAGGAGTGTATAAAAGACATAAGACTGGATGTCCAGTAACTTTCTTCTACTTAACTCAGATAAAACAGAAGTTTTGCTACTTGGTCAAAAAGCTGCTAGAAACAAACTGTCTAATTTAACACAAACTTAACAGTTTCTCAGTTGCGTTAGGTTCATCTGTAAAAAATCTTGGTGTCACGACAGATCCCAATCTGTCCTTCGATGCACACAACGAATATTACTAGAATAGCATTCCTGCATATTACCTCAAGGCTAGATTACTGTAATGCCCTGATGTTCCAACAAAAGCCTTAACAAGCTTCAGCTAGTCCAGAACTCTGCTGCCAGAGTCCTCACAAGAACCAGAAAGTTTGACCATAACAGCCCAGTTTTATACAACCTACACTGGTTGCCAGTTAAATTTTGCATCGATTACAAAATTCTTTTACAGACCTATAAAGCGCTAAACAGACTCGGCCCTCAGTACCTGAGTAAACTCCTCTCATACTATGAACCATCATGTCTACTTGGATCACAAGGTGCTGGCTTACTATTAATAACTAGAATTAATAGTTACATCAGGAGTGAGAGCCTTCTCATACAAAGCACCCCAACTTTGCAATAATCTTCCAGTCAGTGTTCGGGACTCAGACACAGCCTCAGTTTTTAAGTCTAGGCTAAAAACCTAGTTGTTTAGTCAAGCCTTTGGTAATTAGTTTTCCCTGTTAGATGAAAGGTGCAGATCCGGGGGTTCATGGACATTGCCAGTTTACCAAAATACTCTCTGCTCTCAAACGTTCACTCAAGTTTGCTGACGGTGGAGCGGAGGGACGCTGACATCTCAGGGAGCCCTCAAGTCTCTGCTACCTTTCTGGTTTCTCCCTTTCAGTTAGGCTGTAATATTTAGACCTGCCGGAGTCTGGGCTGCACTCCGAGTTGAACAACTCCCCATCCTGCAAGGTCTGATGCTGTTGCTTCTTCTGCCTTGATCGGGTGCCCACTGCTTGCCAACCTTCTGGACCGTTCTGACCACCACTGAGCTTCACGCTGTACAATGCTGTGCAAACCTCACCTTCATGAACTGACCCTCCTGATGCTGCTGCATAAACTCTAATTAACCATTGCTCTGGCTGTTTTTTCCCCATTTTTTATTCTAATATTTTATACTAATGCTGTTTGCTATCCGGTGTCGACCAGAAGAGGATGTGTTCCCCTTTTGAGTCTTGGTTCCTCTCAAGGTTTTTTCCTCTTGCTCTTAGGGAGTTTTTACTTGCCACTGTTGCCACTGGCTTGCTCATGGGGGCTTGGACCAGGATTTTTCTGTAAAGCTGCTTTGTGACAACACACTGTTGTAAAAAGTGCTATGTAAATAAACTTTGCCTCGGCTTGATTATATGGAGACGAACGGACATATTTGCATTTATAAGCAATCAGCTGGTTTCCTTATACGTTTCATCTGCAACGAGAAACTGTCAAACACTAAGAAGTCAGCTTCTCTTTCTAATTTTCCCGTTCCACCTTAAATGGCACAGCAGTACATTCTGCCACCTCAGGCACCATCTAAGTGGAACTGGACAATTCGAACAAGAAGCTGATTTCAGCCTCGTAAAAAGTTGAATGTTAAGAGACATTTTACAAGAAACTCTGCTTTCGCAGAAAAGTTTCCTGACTTACTTGCATTGTAGCGGCTACAGCTATTAGCTACAAAAAATGTAGTCCAAGCCTAACCCAGCCTTCTTATCCAAAGGAGCTATGAAACATAATGCTAGTTATGCATGTAACTGAGTAGGGGATGATCGCCAGGGGTCCTGGTTACTTAGAGTTTGCGAGAAGAGACCAGGAGGAAGATCTGGAGGAAGACTGCTGCGTGACTTGAGCATATACAGTGCCTCTAAGTAGTATTCAACCCCCTGCAGATTTTGCAACTTCAACAAGTTGCAAATAAGTTAGAGACTTAAAACTTTGAACAAGAGTAGCATTTATTAACAGATGCCTAAATATTACAAACAAAAAATATAAGTTGCTCAATTAAATTATAATACATTTTAAACATAAAAATTAGGATAAATTATTATTCAACCCCTAGGTTTAATATTTTGTGGAATAACCCTTGTTTGCAATTACAGCTATTAATCATTTTTTATAAGACCTGATCAGGTCGGCACAGATCTCTGGAGTAATCTTGGCCCACTCCTCCATGCAGACCTTCTCCAAGTTATCTAGGTTCTTTGGGCATCTCTTGAGCTCCTTCCACAAGTTTTCAATTGGGTTAAGGTCAGGAGACCAACTAGGCCACCGGTTTTCCTGGCCGTGTGCTTGGGGTCGTTGTCCTGTTGGAAGATGAAATGACGACCCTTCTTAAGATCCTTGATGGAGGAGCGGAGGTTTTTGGCCAAAATTTCCAGGTAGCCTGTGCTATCCATTTTCCCTTGGATGCGGACCAGATGGCCAGGCTCCTTGGCTGAGAAGCAGCCCCAAAGCATGATGCTGCCACCACCATGTTTGACTGTAGGGATGGTATTCTTGGGGTCGTATGCAGTGCCATCCTCTTGCCAAACGCCCTGGGTGTGGTTGGCACCAAAAACGTCGATCTTGGTCTCATCAGACCAGAGAACCTTGAACCAGTCTGCCTCAGAGTCCTCCAAGTGATCAGGAGCAAACTTTAGACGGGCCTTGACATGATGCTTTGAAAGTAAAAGGTACCTTACGGGCTCGCCTGGAACAGAGACCATTGCGGTGGAATAAGTTACTTATGGTATTTATTGACACCAATGTCCCCACCACCATGAGATCTTCCCGGAGCTCCCTCCTTGTTGTCCTTGGGTCAGCCTTGACCGTTTGGACAAGCCTGGCCTCGGCACGGGAGGAAACTTTAAAAGGCTGTCCAGGCCGTGGAAGGTTAACAGTAGTTCCATAAGCCTTCTACGTCCGGATAATGCTCCCAACGATGGAGACAGGTAGGCCCAACTCCTTGGAAAGGGTTTTGTACCCCTTGCCAGCCTTGTGACCCTCCACGATTTTGTCTCTGATGGCCTTGGAATGCTCCTTAGTCTTTCCCATGTTGACCATGTATGAGTGCTGTTCACTTGATTGGGGAGGGGCTTTTATAGTCAGAAAAGGTGGGACAAAAACAGATAATTAATCCAAGCATGTGAAGCTTATTGTTCTTAATACCTCAATTACTTCTTAATACTTGAGGGAACCAAACAGAATTCTGGTGGTTTGAGGGGTTGAATAATAATTGACACTCTGGTAAACTTTGCAAAATTTAAAAAAATTAATAAACAGAGGAATAACATTCTTTTTTGCTGCAGTGCATTTCACATGCCCAGGCCCATCTACAGTCCAAATTTCACAATGCTAAGTTAATTCCAAATGTGTAAACATGCAAAATCTGCAGGGGGTTGAATACTACTTGGAGGCACTGTATATCTCACAACTGTGTCAAACTAGTGTCACAAGCCGACTGTTTGGCATAATTTCTCGCTTTGCAGCTGGCACAGCAGAGAACCATCCACTACTCACATAACCAGAGTTAAGTATGTTATAACACTCCTCAGTTGTCACACACTGCACCACTCTTTAACCCATTCATCATTGGCCAATTTCTGACCACACTGCCACTGAACTTTTATTTTTATAGTCGGACCAAATCTTACAAAAATGTGTTTTTTGGCCAATGTGACCCTTCAAGCACAACAAAACCAAAGAAATGCTAGAAGCATTACCTTCATTGTCTTCAACCTCTTCAGTGGAATCAGGAGATTGCTGCAATGACATAATCTAAGCATAGAATTATAAAAACATTTTAACAAATTTAAATTCACAAAAGAGAGGGAAAACATGTCAAGAACAAAAGCTGGAAGTTACTGCAAATGCCATGTCTTCCAGAGTTCCTATTAAAGTTCAAAATGACTCATGTTACCAAAGTAGTTTTTGAAAAGACTTCAAAAGACTCCAAAGACTTCATGACAGTTTCAATGCTGAATGGAACCTGAATTTTTAAAGGGTTGTTCTTTTTGAGCTTCACGCTCCACTAAGAATTCCCAGCAGAATTAAGCACATCCCCTACCATACACAATGACCTGCTATTACGAAATTAATTCAGCAGATATTTCAATTCTTAATGAAATGTTAAGTTCTTCATTAAAATCTTTTTCAGAGATGTTCATCAGCATAGATGAGTGAGATTAAGAGGCCTGACTACCCGGCCTACTCGCGACAAGGAGCTTTCTCCTGAAATCACAAAGCTAAAATTATGTAATTTTTTAAATTACAGTGAATGCTGAAATAGTGACATCTACTTTGAGCAGAGCTCTTCAGTATGACCAGTACTGCCAGTGTATGTCTATAGAAACTGCATGGCTGTATGCTTTACTTTATGCACCTCTTAACAATGTTAAGAGGTGCATAAAGTAACACGTACTAGAGGAAATGTCAACATACTTTTGACCTTGCAACAATGCCTCCTTACCTCTGTGGTTGCGTGCATGTCAGGGGGCATCGGAGGCATTCCCATCGGTGGAGGGGGTCCCATCATTCCATGAGGAACCGGAGGAGGGGTGGCATAAGGATTATATCCATAATTGTAACTGTTGTACTGATCATAGCCCCAGTGCTGATAGTAATTACTGTATGGCTGTTGATAGTACTGCTGCTGGTAATTGCTGTTATAACTGTGATTCTGATTATGGTAGTTGTTTGATTTGTTGCTGTAAAATAAACAAAGACACTGTTAAGGAATGGTCCATCTAATTAGTGTACACACAATTGAAACTTGGATCAGCTACCAGGGGTGAACAAAATGAACCATAATAACAAAATCACAATTACAAGTCTGCACATTTGGTCATAACAGAATCGATCAGTAGTATGAATTAGCTACAAATTATGTGGGGCTGCATTTTACATGCATTTTTGTCATATCTTAATCAACAGTATTTTTCGGTTATATACTTAAATATTGCAAAAGTATGAAAGAATCTGCAAACTACTCTCAATGCAAACAACAAACAACATCACATTGCCATATTAAGTGTATTAATATTTATGTGAGAACATTAATATTAATGCACTTGCATGCGTGCCATCATTCTATGAGACATCACTGAGGTTTTCTAAAAGACCTCACAAAGACAAGTCTCCCTCATCATCTGATGCTGCACTAGTCGGCTAAAGTATACTGCCTCTGAAGGGGACAGCACCATCCTTTAAGCCTCCTAATCTGGCACAAAATCCAACAGTCTGCAGAGGTTTAAAAGATTTTTAATTAATGTTAAAACATTTAATTAACATTAATTAACATTGTATCCACAATCCTTGGGTGCATAATCTTATGTAGCCTAAAAGAACAGGACTCTGAAAAATGCCTCAATATCCCACTATACACGATTCAGGATTATAACACTATTCAACAAGACTGAACCTGTTCCACAGGTAAAGTGCAGCTTTGCTTTTATTTAACTCCTTATTTGACATTTTGTTAGCACATTAAATGCTTTGGTTATTTTGTCCACTCCCTGTAAGATTAAGATTTTTAGGACAATTTTACCTTTTGTTGACTGCAATGCTAATTCTGATGGGCTTGCCTCCCAGGCCAGTAGCATTCTGAAACTCCTCAAGGGCTTTCTTCTGCTCGCTTTCATCACTGAACTTCACAAAGCCATAGCCCCTATTTAATTCAGTATGAAACTAAATTATTGGCATTTTCCCTTTTAGTTTCAACATTGAAATAAGCTTATATAATGCAAGATTCACAAAGTTTAAAAAAAAAAAAAAAAGGAAAAAAGCTTAAATTGATGGTAGAACTTAAACTTTTATTTTACTTTTAACATGAAGTAGCATCACTTCATTTGTGAGTTGCTCTTGCTTACCCTATGTGGGGAAAACAATAGTTTTAGAGGATTTGTAACAAAGGCAAATCACATCAATGTATAGCGTGTCCCCTTTTTGGAACAGCAGGATAAAAAATGAAGCAAAATAACTGGCAGATAAATGGATTAAAACAAATTTATCATACATCTCATCAATAATAATGGACATCTATAATCGGGCAATAATTGTATCTTCATATTAGTCATTGAAAGTGACAATGGAAAAAACAAAGATGGGAGAATTCGTTTTCATACCTTGAATTTCCATAGGGATCAGTGACAACTTTGGCTCCTTTGCAAGAAGAGTATTTTTTCACAAAGAACTGATGAAGCTGATAATCGTCCACTTCTGGTGTGAGGTCTCCAACAAAAACAGAAAATTCAGGTCTGAGGAATAACAAAGAAAAAAAAACAAAAAAAAAAAAACAGCACAATATGCTTCACCATTTTGTGAGGTTACAGTAGGCTTATTTAATGGTAATACAACAAAGAAAAAAATAGCATAATATGCTTCATCATTTTGTGAGGTTACAGTTGGTTTATTTAGTGGTAATACAACAAAGAAAAAAACAGCATAATATGCTTCACCATTTGGTTAGGTTACAGTAGGTTTGTTTAAATAGAACAGAAACAATAGATGTATCAAATTCACATTTACAGCTCAGTCATTACCTCAAACACTCAAAATGGTCTTGAAGAGTGTACTGTAACTGGAATCAGCACACATGAAATAACACCATGCAAGGAACCATAGAGGAGTAAAATGTTAACTCACCCAGGTTCAGGCCTTTTCCCATACGTTGCATAATTCAGCTTGAACTTCCTGGGCTAGAAATAGACAAAGAAATAATAATAAATATACAACCTTTAATCAGCAAGAATTAAACATTTCCTGTAGTAAAGAAATTTCTATGAAAAAAAATCTTTAGAGCAAAAAAAAAAAACATTTTATATGATCACACACTTCCATCATTCTGTACTGGCTTTTTCCCCCCATTCGTCAGCTAGTTCCTAACATTAGTTTATTCACCAGTTTCAAACAAAGAATTTATAAACAGCCTCAACCACCTTTATTTGGTAAGAAATGAAACACTAACTTGCTCACCACTAGTTGTACATGGAATTGCTATTTAATTTTTTACTTAAATATAAGGTGGGGGCCATGCTGTTTAAACTTTCAGAAATTTTCTTCTATAGATTATAGGCTATAAAAAAGAAATATTAAACTATAAATCACAACTATAAAATGAGTACAAATTTGGTCACTCACAGGATTTGATCCTGGAACCAGCTTCCCATTGAGCCTCTGAACACATCGATCAACACTGGCTTCATCTGCCAATTCCACAAAGCAATATCCAGCAGAGCCTCTGGAGGAAGGATTAAACACCACAATGAAATTGCGTTCAAAAATTAATATCAGAAAACTTTACAGAAATAGGCTGACACAGAAAATCTCTTTTACTATAAATAATGCTTTTGCCAGTAAAATAAAGAAAGCATTTGACACATGAAAAAAGTGCTAACATAAACATGGACATTAACAGAAAAAAAACATCCAGTCAGAAGTCAGACGGTCTTACCCGGTAACTCGATGTGTGATAATTTTAACACCATAGGCTGTCTCCCCCATAGTGCTGAAAGCTTGCTTGATGAAGTTTTCATCCATGTATGGGTCTAACTGTAAGACACAAGACAGCATATTACATATGAATCCAGACAACATTCCTAAGAATAAACCACAGATGAATTCACAGTGATTAATTACTCTTACAAAACCTCACACACTTAGACCCACCCAAGTCAGGTATTGCAATGAACTGGAATCTACTACACAATTCCACAGCCTGATCAAAGTCCTTTCACAACTCCGTGTATTCACTACAGAGAAGATCATATTGGTGTCACAACTTTGTTACATTTTAAGGAATGATTAATGATTAAAATCTTTTGATAGGAACAAACATTCACACATTTTCAGCATGAAAACTGTCAAAACTGTCAAATATCTGAGAAAAAAAGGCCAGGGTCTGTGAAACATATGGCCAAATAAAGTGCCACAAAGAGTTCCTTGCATGATGCCATAAAACACACATTTGGTTACTTACATACATACATACATGCATACATACATGCATACATTAATAAATAAATAAAAACAACAACAACAAAAAAACAAACAAACAAATGGTTCTTTGAAGAACGATCGTCTGGGTGATGGTGAAAAACCTGTTTTTTTTCCCTTCTCAGCAGCCAGTATTGGTGATTACAACAGTTATCTGGCTTTTGAACCTTTACTGGTTTAGGTTCATAATTACCTTGAGTAGAAGTTGAGCTAACTAAAAGTGAGGATTAAAAAAATTGTTACAAAGCCATTTAAAAACACATTTTCAAAATTAATCAAACAGCAGGGTTTAGGTGTGCTAAAGCTATTTTGTGATTTGATAAAATGCTCACCAAATATCAAAGAAGAATTTATCGATCCACCAAGAACAATACAATTTAACAGTGACCCATGTAGGTTTTATCCTAATAACAGCTTTGGACTTTTCATGGAAATTCTTTTTATTCCATTCCACCTGTCCTGTTTCCTAAAGGATTTTAAATAAATAAATAAATAAATACACACTTCTATTTATTTGAAATTTTGGCGTGATTTAGACGTTGATGGGGCTGAATTGTGTCATTCATCAAAATATTATGGCTTAATGAATGGAGAATTAAATAGGCACAAACGTTTCTTGTAACAGCACAAACAAATAGGACGATCTTTGTGCAATTTAGATGTTGATTAGGGGCAATACCCTGCCATTTTGATTAGGGGCAATACCCTGCCATTTTGCCTCAAAAGAATGAAATCTGGGACACGGTTCTGAAGCAAAGGCCAAGGGTCAGAGAACTAAAACACACACTTAAGAATATATAATAAAACCCTGACTGACTGACTTTTGTTCTAAATGATGTCGCAGATTGGCATGGTTTCCATATTTTTCAGTCACCCCTGGAATACGCTAGGCATGAATAACACAATGACAATCCTATCTCTGTTACTGCAAATAACTGGGGCTACTCACGAGCTCTCATTGAACCAAACTACAATCAAGCAGCCTGAGGCCATTGAGTAAATGCAAATTAATGGAAACATAACGCAGCCTATGCTACACAGGACACTTACTCAGCGGAATAACCAAGAATAACTTATTGGTATAGCTGAACCAAAGAGCATTTTACAGGATTTAAATAATCCTCTCAAAATCACCTTTACAAGCAATAATATTCACGTTCATAATTAACTATAATTAAGTATGTTTGTTAGTGCAGTTCAAAGATGTCCTGTAGGCAGCCAGAGTGTACTAATAGTGAGGCTGAAGACCAGCTGCTTATATATATATATATATTTGTACAAATACAGCGTTTAAGAGTTGTATTTTAATTACATTTATTATTTATCATCACAGATTTAGTTTTAGTTAATTTTAGTAGAGATACACCAAATATTCTGAAATTATTCGTGAATAAGTAAAAAGACCGAATAATTTATAGCGAACAATGATGTTTGTAATGATGTTACCTTTTTCTGGTTCCCAGCCGTAGACGGGAACCAGAGTGGAACTTTTACTCCTTAGCCCCAGGACTAGAGCCAACTGCTCTAGGGTAATACCCACTTTAACACGTTATTTTTCCACAGCGAGTCACACCGGAGAAAGTTGAAGTTTCCCAGCTTTTATTCAACTTAAAGCACTCGAGCCAAACGTAACTCCAGAAAGAGTAAAGAAAAGAACAGAGACATTGTGTTTAACTAGCAGCGAGGCAGAAAGACAGCAGCTCCTCAGCGTGTGTTCGCGCACACGTGCATACTCACTGTTTTGCTCTTTCTCTCGGTGTGCATGCCCGCAACCTCCTTAAAGAAACACAAACCCCAATTTTACCAGTGTGGAGTAAATGCAGCAAACATGTTGGCTGTGTGGAAGCATTTTTAAGTGTCAGAATGACCCAAGAATGGCCGTTTGCAGACACTGTTCTGCTGAATTGTCAAGAGGGGGTACATCTTAACTTATTTATGTTAAGTAATATGGTCATACTGTATTTTTTTGGGGGGG
>JAILXH010110620.1:4498-21678 GCA_023558415.1 Piaractus mesopotamicus
AGGCACAGTTTTAGAATGGTTTAAGTCATATTTAAGTAATAGGCAGTTCACTTGGAAATCATTCATCAAAAGGATTTGCCGTTTCTTGTGGAGTCCCTCAAGGTTCAGTCTTAGGGCCTTTGCTTTTCTCTTTGTACATGCTGCCTCTAGGTGATGTCATTAGGAAGCATAGTATACATTCTCATAGCTATGCTGACGACACCCAGCTATACATTTCTACTCCTTCTGAAGATCGAGACTCTGTAGACAGACTAACCAGCTGTGTGTCAGATATTTCTCAGTGGATGTCGCAAAATTTTCTACAATTAAATCATAAAAAAAAACCTGAATATTGATCATTGGTACAGAAACTCAGAGAAAAATGATTTATGAGAAACTTCTTTAGCTTCATATACTAAACCTGAAGCACGAAACCTGGGCGTGATCTTAGACTCTCAGTTCTGTTTTACCCCGCATGTAAACACAGTCACTAAAGTAGCTTTTTATCATTTGAGAAATATCGCTAAAGTTCGGCCTTTTCTATCTCAGAGCGACACAGAGAAACTTGTTCAAGCATTTGTTACAAGCAGACTTGATTACTGTAATGCACTTCTTACTGGACTTCCTAAGAAAACTATACATCCCTTACAACTCGTACAAAATGCAGCAGCGCGGATCCTAACAAAAACAAAAAAGAGAGATCACATCACTCCTGTTTTGAAAGAACTGCACTGGTTGCCTGTATCATTCAGGATAGATTTCAAGGTTCTGCTACTAGTCTTTAAAGCTCAAAACAACCTAGCACCTGTTTACATCTGTTTACATCACAGAGTGTCTGTCTGTTTATGTTCCGGCACGTAATCTAAGATCTGCAGATAGTGACCTTCTACAAATACCGTCTGTAAGATACAGAAAACATGGATAAGCCTCTTTCAGTTATTATGCTTCTAAACTATGGAACTCAATTCCATCTTTTATTAGACAGTTAAGCTCAGTGCTCACTTTTAAGAAGCATCTAAAAACGTATCTCTTGAAGTTAGCATTTCATTAAAACTCTACGTCTCGTGGTATTTATCTTTTAATTTGTTCTTTTTCATTTTCTTCTGATTCTAAATAAATACTAAAGGTTTCTTGTATAACTATGTTTTATCACCTGTCTGTAAAGCACTTTGAGCTGCCACCGGCATGAAAAGTGCTATATAAATAAATATTATTATTATTATTATTATAAATGAATAAATATTATTAGAAAGTACTGAAAAAACTCTTGTACTTTCCAGTTGCTACAAACTATTGTGGGTACACATATTTAAATGTGTTGTATGTAGAGGATGTTTTAACTTATTTTCACTTAGAAAATCAACAAAACGTAATCTGAGCATGTGTGTTCAAATTATATATGACTGTATATTTTATTTCACATCACAATATATAACCCAGTACATTTAATATTCCATAACTTAAAGTTTCTAATGAACGGTTCATTTTGTGCCTACTGGTGCTCACAATGGCAGCTCTGAAAGTGGACAATGAGCTCTGTGTGTGTGTGTTTGTTCCAGTGTGGGATGACAAGCAGCAGTGGTCTACAGGAAGCCCAGAGGCTGACATCATCCAGGGTGGGTCCAGTCTCCATCAGTCTGTATGCTAACTACTCCAACTCCCACTTGTATTTGTCTGCTCTAATGCAGCACTAACTCGATTTCTGCCTCGCTCACAGCAAACTGCCTGCACACACTCCATCCCTAACTGGCAGGAATACAATACTAGAGCTAGAGCCCAACTTAATATCGTCTCTGGCACCACAAAATCTCATATCTACAAAGCACTAACTTTATAGAGGAGGGAAAAATGTTTCTAAAGAGGAATTCCACTGATTTAAACAAAAAAGCAACTGTTGATTAAAACAAAGTAATTTGATGTAAAATTGTTCATTGTGGAGAAACGTAAAAACTCTGTCTTCATAGCCGTTTTATTTACTTTATAAAACCAGTGAACCAGTCAAAATGACTGTAAAACAATGTCTCAGGCATCAAGCAGCAGATTCATAGCCATTTTGAGTAATAACTTTTTGTGAGGGAGCTTTTCCAGGCATTAAACTTTTCAGCCGTCTGGTTTCTATGATCACCACTGTGAACAGTTTTGACCTGGCAGATTTCTCCAGAACGGAGTGTTTCACATCAGATCACTGTGAATGACTTTGTTTACATCTTAATGAGCGAATTATTTGGAATTTGTGAAAAATCAGTGGAATTCCCCATCACCTTCAATGTAAGTTTTTGTAACAAGATTTTATTCTCAGTTATTTTGCCCCACTGCTGTTGGTCCATTTATCATGAAATGTTTAAACGGTGTAAAAAAAAAGCTATGAAGATCTTATATGACAGTGAAAACACAAAAGCTGCAATGCTTAACAGGTGTTTCAGCATGTTCTGCTGCAGAGGGAAGGGATCATCCACTTCAGCACAAGTGAGTAATTTGCTTTCTTTGATAGACAAGTCCAGAAATGGAACTGAACATCATAAAAACGTATCATTGAGTATAGACACAAAATGACAAAATGATTTTAAGTGCAATGCCTTTGGCTAAATCATCAGTGTTTTTCTATGCTTCCTAAAAATGAATAGATTTGTTTGAACTTAATGAAGTCTAATGGTGATGTTACAACATGCTTGACACTCCATTAAACTTGCTGCACCTACGTACATTATCCAAGAAATCATTGCCAAATATAAATGAATGGCATCAAGCTAATAGCTTAATTACCGCAATCAGTGAAATATCCTCAAGGGAACCATGTAAATAAGGCTGTTTGTTTTCAGTAACACTTGACTGAAGTTCTCTCTCAGAAATCTAGTTTAACTATAGAGCTGTGTACGTAAGCTGGAAACCCCTGGAGGCCTCTCTAGCCCCTGCATCAGAAATTCCGATTGCTGGGCCTTCTTATGGGGGCGGATGGGAAAGAAAGTTGGAAAGGGCCATCGGCCTGTGCCACTAACACCAACTTCCTGCCTGCATACAATGACTGAACGCAGTGTGCCACACTGTGCCAACCCAAAGCCTGCCACACTCCCAGGCGTCCTCAGAGGGAGGAAAAGATGTAATCTGCGGGCAGAAATCTAATTCGGCGTCAGTGGTGCGCAGGCATAATATAATTAGGGATTTTTACATGAGCTGCCAAGCCGTCCTCTGAGCCTTCTGCTTAGTAATTGTTACCAGACTGAAAGTGATGCAGGCTGTGTATGAAGGCCTCATACGGGGCAACATTACACAGCAGCCAAGCAAAACATGGGGAAAAAGCACAGTGCTAGAGAAACAAGGGATGTAGTCTTGCCCTTTAAAGGAATAGTTTGGCGACAAAACCAGTTCAAATATTTTTTCCACCTAATATAGTTGATCAGCCAAATTTTATATCCAAAGTTTGCCTCTTTTTGCACTGGAACTATGATGTACCCCAGCGATCAAAAGTTTAGAAAGATTTTGCTTCTTTTAACCAACTATTTTATTCCTTTTAGAATCAAAATGAAGACACTCTCAAACTATGAAATAACACATTTGGAATTATGCAACGACTATAAATGCAGCTTATTTTTATATTACCGCTGTCCAAAGAAAAACAAGCATCTCCAAAACGATACCTTTATAGGAGAAGCCAAAAACGTTCTTTACTCTTAATGTAAGTTAATGTAAAGAAGAAGAAAAAAATGAACTGTGATGATATAGCAGCCTGTTCTTGCCTTGATGTCCACTTTATGCACTCTTATGCTGTCAAACAGCTTCGTGAGGAGCCACTCAGATTCTTTACAGTGGTGGTGATAGGAACCAGAGGTTGCAATGTCTACAACACAAATATAGCCGTTTTATTTACTGTCCAAAACTACCAGTGAACCTACACATGCATTCCGAGTTTTTACAAGGTAGTACTGATGATGGTAAAATAATGGGAAATCTGAAAACAATGCATTTTTCTTAAGTATTATATAAAATATGTTTTAGTCCACAATCTTATCTGAAAATCTTTCACATAATGGCTCAGGTATCAGGCAATGTATTCTTAGCCATTCCATGGAATAGCTGTCTGTGATGTAGCTTCTGAAGGCATTAAACTGTTCAGACGCCAGGTTCCGATCACCATCACTGCGAGCAAAAATCTGCAAAATTGGTGGAATTCTCCTTAAAGTAATCTGTAATAGATCTGTTTTTGTAGTGTCTGACACTGTGTAACATTAATGTTCTCTACAAAAATAGTCACAGCAGACATCTTGAAGAATTTCTTTTGTGTGATGGCATGCAGTTATTATATTAGCCCCTTGGTCCAGTTCAAGACTAAAAAAAAGGAAACTTTCCAGTATATGGGCTGATTAACAGCACTTGTAGTAAGGGGAAAACAGTGTAAAACTGAATTCTATTCTTTGAAAAAATATCAGGCTTCACATATTGATACTGCATACCAGCACAAAAGTACACTGTAGTATACTCTAGCGTCTGCAAGTTTGAGTACCTCATTGTGTAAGAATCTGTGGGTGACATCATTGTTTTGTAAGAAAGTTGGTATTCACTACCTGCCTGTCATTCAAAAGCAAATCCTAGCCTGCAGGCAGTGGAGATATCTGCTGAAGACTGAGTTTAACACAGAGATTTATCTGATACATATTTGCCCATCACATGAGCTTTATGGAGAGCCTCCATCTGGATGTGAAAGTGCTGCGAGGTTGTTTCTTTGTTGCAGGGTTTTGGTGGGGACATGCGTTTAAAGCCGGTGTTGACCGGGGAAGCTCGCTTGATGGGATATTTCAATGCCAGGTTTATAGCTGTTCTCCAACAAAAGAAAACACAGAGCTTGGCCAGACTCTGCGTCTGCACATTCTTTCTATGTCGCAAAACCAGTAAACAAATTACAAATTACCAGTGTAGGGGAAAATGACCAGGCACATTTGTAACCACAATGTCAAAGACTCTGTTGTTCCATCATTAACATACAACTTCATGCAAAACCTGATACATAATCAATATCGTACCAAAATCTAGTACTTCTTTTTTTAGTGTTTCTTTATTGATTTTCTTTACACCCTTTACATTGGGTGAACATTTCATGATGAGAGGACCAACAGAAATGGTCCAGAATAATGTGGAATTAAATCTTAAAATGAATGTACATTAAATTTGGGAATGTTTTTTCCCTTCTCCTGTAAAATTACTATTTCAGACACATGAGATCTTGTTACAAAAGTGATGATATATATACACGCACACCTTTCCTGATCCAGATTTCACATGGCCTTGATTACGTAACCTGGAATGACAATAACCCCAATGAAGAAAGTTCCACTGAGAGCTCATCATAATAATAGCTCTCCACTGTCGCCCTTGAAATAGCACCTAAACACAGCTCAGAGAGAAAGTGCAGCCTCAAAACACTGCTATTATCATACAGCAAGACATTACAGAACCATCAGATCAAGTGCTGTAGTTTCTGAAAAATGCACAAGATGAATATAAAAAGCCTCCAAAGAGGTTAGAAAGCAGAGCTTCCCGCTGAAATATCATAAGGAATCTTGTGTACTATACCATTTTTCTCTAACTGCTACATTTATTACTGAAGTACACGGCAGTTACTCCCTGTATTTACACCTGTGTGTGTGTGTGGGTGTGGGTGTGTGTGTTTGTCTGTGTGTGTTGTGTGATTATTATAGCTGCTGGTACTTTGGCCTTAATTCTGAAGTTTGAGTGAAGAAGCTCATGAAACTCTCTGCTGCTCAGCTTCAGCAAAACAGCTACCCCCCTAACCATCACCACCACCACCACCACATACACACACCTCCTTCTCTCACACATACACACTCCTGAGAAGACTGAAGGAGAACGGAACAGTCTGAGACCCTCAGCTATCTGGAGTGAGGTGTGATGATGTACTTCCATTTAGTTTTCAGGACAAGCTGCACCTTCGGACAAAAAATGGAGGCTCATAACAGAAACTTCAAGTTCAAAAGGAAGCCTGCGGATGGTATCACACCATATTTGATGGAGCAGCACCCCCTAGTGGCCACTGATATAAGAAGAAGGGATTTTGTAGGGATCAAAATTTAATAAACAAGACTCCCTTCTCCGGCAAAGACACCTAAAAGGCATGAGAAACAAACAGCAACAAATAAAAAATCTCATTTAAAAACAAATCTACGAAAGTCTTGTTTAAATGGCCACCCTGACATTTCAACGCTGAAATCACGCCAGAGGCCGTTGTGCCTGAGCCTGAACATGATCCTGGATACTGCAGGAGTCATGGGAAATAAATAGAGCAGAGCATGTGATTTTCAGTGGAGTTTCCTCTCAGTATCCAAGTATCTCAGTATACACAGTATGAACTGTCTCTGTATTGTAATTATCAAGATGGTGAAGTAAAGACTACACATTAAAATGTATCTTTGGGACTAAAATTGTTGTGGGATTCTGACTGTTGAACACAAACGAATGCCTAACCATCTATTACAGCATTAACCTATGGTGTTACTATAGCCCACCTACCTAAATAAGGTACACACCTCAAGCTCGGTTTTCTTATACAGAGGTTTCTTGCCTGCAAAATTTTCTTAGAATCTCTCTTTCAGTTGAGACTGGGCTCCGTGGCATATTGGGATACAGTCTGGAATGTTTTCTCAAACAAACCAAATCCTGAATGCAGTTTGTACACAACGCAGAACAGAAATGTGTGCCAGCATTTTAGTGTTACATAAATCTGCAAACCTGAAGTGTTTCACTGTTAGGTAACATAATATTGTTCTCAAAAACAATCTTTCGAAAGCAAATCCAGTAAACATGTATCACTAAACCTGAACAGCGCCTCCAAGTGTCAGGACTATAAGATGTAATTGCACACACGCGTGCCCCCTTCTGGCTGGAGCTGAAAAGAGCAACGTTTGATGTTCAAGAGAAGAGACCGGCGGAAGATACAAGGAGCACGACCTTGTTTTTTTGTTAAGTATTTTGAAATACTTGAGCAAAACTAATCGCTTTCTACATTTTATATTATTTGTATGAATGCAACCTACATATTTCTGCCACAAATGAAAACGGATACCATTTATGAACAGGGATGTGCGGATCGAGATTGAAATACGAGACTGTCCTGACGTACTTTTTGATCATTGATTGATACATTTTTGATACTAAATTATTAAGTTTTTTTCTTATCAGCTTTTCGGCTAATTTAAGATGTATCTTTTTATGAAACTAAATGCTGAAAGATTTAAACAATTACTTGGAGCAAATAAATGTGTAGGACAGGAACTACTTTTTCTTCCGCCGCTCCCTCTGTTTCTGATACAGTGACGTATACATATGGCAAACCATTTTAGCCTCAAATGACGTCAGTGATACAAGACTGTTTTTACAAGTACAAAGTCAAGTTTTTACAAGTAAAAACTATGATTCCATATATATGCTATGCAGATTTTAGTAGTCATAATATCAGGTATACATATCTATAAAGCTATTTTGACTAGTCATTTTGCCAGGATGACATTTCCATGATGTCATTTTGACTAGTCATATGTTACCATTGATTTACATGTAATTTCATTCGGTCTTATCTATATTTATATTTTACTAGTAAAAAATACAATTACAGATATCAACAATTACATTTGTACTAGTAGAAATTATAAGTACAGATATTTTGACTAGTAGGAATACGAATTCAAGATATTGTTAATTTAGTTATGATTAGTTACAATATGCATTAGTATGCATAGTTTCAAATCTCTAAAATACAGTTATATGTGTCTAGAATTCTCTTTTGATGTAATCTAGATCAGTGTTCCATAATCCTTCTCCTGTAGACCCACTGCCCCAACTCATCTGATCAAACCCATGAAGGGCTTTATAATCAGTTAATGATCTGGAGTTGCTGTGTTAAGGCAGGGAATACCAAAAACTATGGAGAGCATGGGTTCCCCAGGAAGACGTGTGGTGGCTGCGAGTGCATCTGTCCCTTTGCCTCTTGATGTCCGTATTACTATTTTTATTTTTCTTTATTTTTATGCCATGGCATGTTTGAGGCCCTTATCAAGAGACAAAGTTTTAACAACAAGTAATGCAAGCACTAAAATTATGTACATAATTTTGAATTTATCATTTGTGGTGCTGCAGGTTTAACCGTCCCTTTCTTTAACAGACCAATCTCAAGTCCTGTCTTATTTTCTTAGCCTTCCACACACTGCTTAGCAACCATTGCGGCAAGCTATCAATCGAAGCAGCTCATCCGTGTTTTCTATGGAAATATTTTTTAAATGCAAAACCCCAGACATGGCTCCTGGGTGACACCTGAGAATCTGACAGACTGAAGGTTTTTTCACTCGTCTTTAAAGTCAAACATACATTTAAAAATCAGCACCTTAGGATTTGTGTGTGCGGTTTGGTTGTCCCCTCTTAGCTACACAATCAATAGGAAGGTTTACTTAAAGGTAAGGCTTTGATTTTAGCCTTTGCTGAACCATCCAAATTGTTCACTTGAAATGGGTAAGTGGTTAAGAGCCCAGTTACTAACATTTGAGTTCAGACACACAGGTCTTTACACATTATCACGGTTTGTTCAGTACTTCTGATATTGTTTACCTGTAATATTTATAAAGGCATTGGTATGTTGGCTGTGGTCTGTGAGCCTTTGTAAAGAGTGCCTGTAAAGCCTCATATCAGACTTGTAAATGAGCAGGTGTGTTTAAATCTGATTCAAATCTTTTTGAATAGTCAGTGTAGTTAAAATTGTCACTGTAGTTTCTAATATTAGTCCCTTTCTAATCCAAGATTGTTTATTGCCACATGATATCTAAGATGTAATCTTCCAAATGTTTTGGCAAAAGCTTCCAATGTGGAAAATGGTAGTGGAGATGCTGTTTTTTTGGATCAGTATATTACATTTACTGTACATTCACCATTGCTATGCTAGAGACGATGTCATTAAAGTGGCTCACACCATTAGACATGATGGTGCTTCAAGCTGCACTAAACTCGCACAATTAGTCCTCTTTTAGCCTCCTCATTTCTCCTTTTTCCATGTAGCTGCCAAAACGAGAAGAGTCACTATCCTGAAGTCATTTCTTCGCAGAGTCATTTTCTCTTGGACTAAGGATGGAGGGATGTGGGAAGTACACAGGCACTTGTGATGGTCACTGTTGATACCCGCCAGATGCCGACAGGGAGTCACTGAGAGTCTCTGTGCCCCAACAATGATGCATTCTGTCTGTGCCAAACCCCCTCAGAGAGAGAGGAAAGACACATGTGGCGGTTTGGCAGCATCCAAATCAGGCCTCATCCATCACTGAAGCTAATCACTGTCTTTCAGCTTCAGGCCAATTTTAGCCTCCCAAATTCTGTCCTGTTTTATGATGATGGTTTTATTGGTTCGTCTTAATTTTTTAATTACTATTTGTGGTGAAATGAGCCCACACTTGCTGAACTGAAGTTGCAATTTCTTTTTTAAATGTCATTGATTTGCATGTGTGTGTGCTGAAGATGATCACAGGCTATACTGAACCAACTGTAAGCCAGTGTGTAATTTTTCTAGGCAGAGTTCAAAAATATTTTCCATTTTTATCATGTCAGATTTTCTCACAGTCAGTGTAAAGGGAAAAATCATTACACTGCCATACATTTACTCTGGAATATCAGGATGCTTAACAACTATAACAAACAAAAATGGGTTGGAAATAGTACTACAGAGTAACACTACAAGGAAATTTCACCCTTGAAAAATGTCATGACAGGACCAGGTTTTGAAGCAGCTACAATTGTTGACAATTTCTGATACTTGTCTAGCCAGTTGATATGTTTCAAGGGCAAGTTCTTGATAAAAGTGGTGTAAGCAATTTCTTGGGGCTAGGGCCAGTTTAAGATAACCTGGTGCCACTGGCAGTACAGTTATGGTGCCCCACATGACATAAGCCAAGGCATGAGACCCAACACAGAGTACCAAGAAATAACATGGGTGTTCAAAATATTCAATGCTCAATAAGTACTCTAGTCCTTTTAAAACATGTTTTCATCTCAACAAATTACCAAACTGTCCAGTATAAACACTATAAGGGTCTCAATCAAAGCATAACTCATTCTTTTCAAGTCTCTACTGGAGGCTTGTCCTGTTGATCCTTTATAAATATCTACATTGGAATAACCTGAGCTGTAGTGGCTAGAGACTTTTTGTTATTTATTTATTTTTTTGGAAGAAACTTTTTGTGCCCCCAGCAATTCGGTACCCCTGTGCATTTGCCTAGGTTGCCCACTTGGTAGAACTGGCCATGCTTGTAATTGCATTTATGCATTTTATTAATACTGTATATTCACATATATAGTATGGACCAGAAGTCTGAAACCACTAGTGAAAATGTTTCGTATTCTTCTTTAATGCAAAAGTTTTCATTACAAATTATAGTATCAGCATAACAATCTGAGTGAACAATAGACTCTGAAATTTTAACTTGAATTATAGAATTTTATAGAGCCTGTCCTCCTTTTGCTTTACTGACAGTGTGCACTTGAGCGGGCACGGACTCTGAACACTAACAGTGACTAAACTTAAAAGTGAAAAAAAGCCTCTGGTGAGTAGATCAGATCCACCTGAGAGTCGCACACACAAACTTCAGTGGAAGGAATTATAAAAAAAGCTGGCCATTTTGTAATAACATGGTCAGTGACAGATATTTGCTTAAATTTGAAAAGTGACCTAGAAATAGTGCAGAATCTTCACTTTTACTTTTCTTGTTTTTAATTTTTTTCAAAATTCTAAAACTTTCTTTTGTTCATTTGCAGGTTTAAATGAAAACAATGATAGATTTCCAAAGTGGTCTCAGACTTTTGGACCTCAATGTTTTCCTAAACATTTAATAAAAACTTTTTGGGTATGGGTGGAGGATGTAGGATGCTGCTTAGGGCCCACAAATGTTCAGAAATGGCCCTGGGTATTTTGCTTGCTAATCCTGATTTTTTTTTTTTTTTTTTGCTTTGGAATTACTGTAAATAGTTGGTGACCTAAAATTATGCATCACAGTGTTTTATAGAAAAGTTATTATTTAAGTACTCCACAGTAAAACCTTGTGTACCTTTTGTTATTCACACAGTAGCCTATACAACTGTACGATTCAAGTGTCGTTCAATGTGTTAAAAGAGAAGAAACAGAGATTCACAAGAGGAAGTTCAGCGTTTCAGAGTGAAGAGGATGTTCCTTGAGAAAAAATACGGATGACCTTGTTATGACAAGGGTGAAATGTTCTTGTAATATTATTTTGTAGTGCTATTTACAACCCATTTTTGTTTATTATATTAGGTAAGCATTCTGATGTTGGGAAAAAAATTGTACGATAGTGTAAAATAATTGTTTCCTTTTCAGTGATTGTGAGAAAATCACAGGCTTACGCTCCGCTCAACAGGTCTTATTTTGTTGACCTGTGTTAATTGTCGTGTTGTGGCTCAACAGGTTCAGAGTGCAGTGTTAGCGCAAAGCACTTACAATCCATTTGTGGTGCCAACCACTGGGTATGATTATCTTATCTTTAGTTCACTAGGGAGGGCATTTGATTGCATCAAAATGGCACAGGCTTATTTAGTAACATGGACAGCTTGATTCTTTTGATGCAACATTTATTCACACTAATGCTGCTTTAAGTAATTTTTTAAAGTGATGTAATATGTTCCTGACCATATAGCACAAGGCAGACAGTGCACTCTGAAACTTTTGGCAGAATGGACCTTATTCAACCACTAAGACCTTATACAGATCTCCGCAAGGTTAATCATAACAGTCTAGCATTAAGGTAATGAACATGACTCTTGCATTGCCATGACTGTATTCTTCACTGATAATATAAAAAAAATTACCTTCAATGATCATAAAAAAATCACAGAACTCTGGGAATGAGGCAAGCACTTCCAGTTTGGCTGCTATCAGAGGTATGTTCACTATCATTATTAAAGAAGCAGTGCACCATGTAGCATGTCAGTCATTTTCTAGGTTGTGTTCAAATTCTTAATGGTAAACACTGACTCCTCGTATACTGTCCTGTACTGTACAGTACTGTGCAAAAGTCAAAGACCATCGTTCATTTATTAATTTCCAGTCAAAACTGTTATTAAGTGCAAGTTATTCATATTTCAGCAGATATTTCTGGGGAGATTAGATACATGAGATTCCACTTGCATAAGGAAGAGGAAAGTCAAATGAAAATAAATAGGAGAAAAAAAAATAAGAGAAAAAAAAACAAAACTGGACTTCAAATAATTAAGATACAGAGAAAATTTGACAGACAACCAAAACTGTCATCATCGGATAAACAGAACTTAAAGTTTTCATCTTTGAAAAATCAAGCTCCACTTTTGCTTAAAATCGGAAAAAAACAGGTGTTTCTGTCCATCCTTCCACTATGAGAGGACAACTCAATGTTATGAGTCTGAAAGAATGTGTAACTGTCAGGAAGCCGTTACTGAGAAAAGGAAACAGACAAAAAGAAGAAAATTTTCGGTGTATACCATGATGCAATGTGAAGATCTCTTAACAAAGAACAGTTGTCATCAGTCAAGTGGTCTGAATATGGCACAGAATGGCTTTATTCAGTTTTTACTTTTAATGAAGTAACCATGTATTAGAAAATTACTCAAGACAAGGTGACTTTACATTTATTGTGAATTTATACATAATACTTAACAGTGGTATAAGCATTTTCTTAGGGCCCCTGAGCCACCAGGTAGGCCTTGAACATGTGATGATTAATGTCACTTGAAAACACATTGAAATTGATTTTATTTGTATTTCTGTATGCTATATATTCACACATTTTAAAGTATTATATACACTTCCTTCAAATGTTCCTGAACATTTTTGTTTTTCAGATGAATTAAGTGTTAATTCTTTTCCGTCTTTGCATACAAAATGATATGACAGGGGTGGGTAGAGAATGTAGGACGGCCCACAAATGTTCAGAAAAGGCCCTGTGTGTTTTGCTTGGTGATCCTGTAGTCCCTAATTAGGCCAGACACCCACTTTAATCTGCAACCGTTGATGTATTTTGTACATTTTGAGAAGATATTAATATCAGACAACGAATAACTAATAATGTTTCTGACTACCAAGACTTCGGCTGCGCTGAAAACCTCATACTACAGAGCTAAATAGCATGTGTACGCGTACACCACTAAAAGCGCACTCACTACTGTAGTATGTATATAGTAGTGTGCGGTTTGGGACACAGCCTTTGTAATGGCGACTTGCCGAGTGGGAAACGGGGCCAACGGACGAGCACGTGAAGGCAGAACGACTTGATGTTGGTTGCTAGGTTACAGACCTAGAGAAAATGTAGTGTCCTAAACCATCGTCTCTGTGGACATTTCACTTGCCAGCCTACTTAGTCAAATACATACATTTCTCTAGATTGGGCGTAGTTTGGGAGTGAGAACGGGTGAACCTGTTTCAGATGTAGTATAGATGTTTTGTGAAAGTGGTGTAACGTTACTCACTGAACACTATTCAGGCTTTTTATGGGAAGCAGCCAAAGTGTTAGCCGAAGTTAGCCGCTTCAGACGTTACATATATACTAAACCTAGCCGCTCTACGCTAAGCTAGAGTCTTGTGACTAAAACCCAGTCACGATTATGATGTTTTGTGCCACAGTTAAACTGTCGGCGAATAAGAGGTTAACACAGTTGTGCTGGACCAGCTCGGCTCGCCGCTCGCTGACGTCACTCCGTGAGGGCAGGTCTCTCTCTCTCTTTCTGTCTGTCTGTCTCTCTCTCTCTCTCTCTCTCAGGTCGAGCTCAGCTCAGGCGCAGCTGGAACACACTCGGTTCACGCCTACACCGAAAATCCAACCTGCTCCTGAAATCTCTCTCTCTTTCTGTCCTTCCCCCCCAAGTCCCCCGCCCCCGGAGTCCACACCACGTTACCCGTTTCGCTCATGTAATTACTGTCGAGGCTTCTTCTATTTGTAGGCGATTCGCAGGCAGCCCCGCGCTTTAAACGGTGCCGGATGCGTTGTTATTCTGCGCGGTGTGCGGTGCCCTCACTCCAGCAGTCCGCTACAGCGAGAAGATGGCGTCGGAAGGAGGGAAAGGGGAGCAGCCGCCTCCGGTACAAACACTGGTAACCGCTGTCCATGGAAGTGTCGAGGCGGTAAGAGAAGACACGCTCACAGTGTCTCATTTATCCACCTTACCACAGGCGGTGTCATTACAGGAAAAGAAAACGAAAGAACGAAGAAAAATGGGTCATTTTTCGTAAAGCTAGCGCTCAACTCCGACCAAATCCAGCGTCCAGTCCGTGTGTTAACCTACAGTCCTCTCGCGGTCCTTATAGAGCTCTTGCCTTTCTTCACACTAAAATTACTCGCAGTTGTGTTGTTTTTAATATTTTAACATTGAAACCATTTTGTAGTGTCCAGTTTTTCCTGTAGGTTAGACGCTGTGGTGTTTTTTCATTCAGAGAGGCTCTCGCGAAGCTCCGCTGTAGCCTGAATGTGCAGCTGCGCAGTGATTTTTTTTTATTTTGTCATGATGAGGCTTGAAGGGGGTTTCCATCTTCTCACCCCCTCAGGTATATTTGTACATTTGTCAGAAGATCGATCATTGTTTGGTGACTTAATTCATGGCAGCGTCTCAAAATGTCGTTTCAGTCACGGTTTGTAATGATGCTGCTGTTGGAGGATAAATGTTTCTTTGTAGGCTGCATGCATACAATACATAATGCCACAATGAACTGTTGCTTGTTGAGGATTAAAAGAATAAATTAACGTGGAAATATGTTTGTCAACGTAGCAACAGTGAAACTATGTCGAGGTCAGTAACCCGCTTGCGTCTGTCCAAATGATGACCCATTTTTATAGATATATAGGGATCAGTATTTCTAGTCTGTGGGTTAATGAAATAATCCTGTCTTGTGATTAATACAGTTCTTGAATAGAGTCTGTGTTGCCTTTGTTTCCTTTATTCTTATAGGAATCTTGCTGTGGATGCTGTGCATGTTAGAGACTGCTTGCTTATGAAAATGAATCTTACCCACAGCAGAGGGCCTGTGGAACCTAAACATCGGTGAATTTTGCTTTCTGCCTGCAATATCTCACCATCAAGGCCAGCCTGTAGCTTTGATTATCTACCACTACATTCTATGGTCACTTAAATGACCGTGTATTAAGGCTGAGCTGAGTCACATCATTTCGGATACCATGGACAGTGACAACACTGCAACGTGCAATCCATTTCCAGTTTCAGTGAGTCAGGCATTTTGTGGCATTTTAAACATACAGAGAGGAGAAATTGAGAAAGAAAGATGTAGTGAGCGAGGAAGCAGAGGAGAAGAGAACAGAGGGGGGTGGGGGAGGTATGTTCACCGGAGATGTTTCTAAATCGGTCTGAATTTCAGTGACTCAGCTGACATAGTACCATGTCATCCAGCCAATCTGAGCTGTTTTAACAGCCCTGGGCTCATTTACATTTAGCATTCAGTCGAACAGGTGCTTCGGCCGTACCGCTATCCGTTGGCTGCTCCGTGTCAGCCATAAATCTCTGTCTCGTAGGTCTATCCGGACACCTCTCAAGGGCTCGCAGGGGTAGGTGGGACTGTGAATATTTATTTGAAGCTGTTTACTTTGTGTGCCCAAGCAAGGCCTTCTTTTGTTGGTTCTCAGCAGGAGTTCCTTTCGACAAGAACACTCGAGAAGGTTGTCCCGTCTGGCACGAGAAAGACTTTTTACAGAAGGTGGTGGTTTACCTCCTGTCAGCACGGCCTTGCTTGGGTGTAGCTGCTTTCTTTTTGTGGCTTCTCAGTGAGTATTTGTTTAATAAGGCCGCATCTGCGAACTGTTTGCAGGTCCTGGATGATTTATGTTTGGTTTGGGGCAGGGCAACACACAAGAGCAAGTCTACTGTAGTGCTAGAGCTCTATATGTATCTACAGCTTGTAGACAACAGCGTGGAAACTGCTCTGAATAAGTGAATCAAATATGATTTTTTTATTGATTTGTAACGTGATCTGACTGCCGTCTCGGACCAAAATGAGAACAGTGCTTGCTAAGCACTCGATTTTTGGAGTAGACATGTCCTGGATATTTAGTCTTTTTAGAGCATGGCCACGTTTCCAGAAGACTAAGGGTCATTGTATAAGTCTGACATATCTGCTTGCCGTCATCCATTTGACTTTTGTTCCTGCTGCACCTGTGTACAGAAACAGTGCTGATAACCAGGAACATCAAGTAAATGAACTAACTGGCTGGCAGTTCACTGCAGCCTCAACTGAACAGCACAGTTTTCTGTTTTCTGAGATAATATCAACTGGCTTTATTCACTTTCTTGTTCAGGCAGCCAGGTTTAAGGAAATCAGGTCGCAAGGAGTTCAGCCTGATATCAGAACATCAGCCTTATCAGGAAACAAAGCTGGAGCCAGCTTTCTAAAAGATAGCCCACTGGAGTTCAGCTGTAGGCGGAACAGCAGCTGTGGAGGTGTACAGTGCAAGATGGAGCACAACTGATGCAGGAGTCATGCCCTTTATTTGGTAGTGATGGAGCTTGTGTCCTTACCAGACACCTTATGGTGTTCAAGTAACTAACCTCAAGTCAAACACAATCTGATTATACCCATCATTCTCTCCCCTCCCCCCTTGGGTGCATGTGCCAGTAAGTCCTGTTCAAAGAGACAGACTCAGGCGTTTTCCTGGAACACAGAAAATTATTCCCAGAAAGCACTACTACAAATCGCCCCTCACAGGAGTAGAGCTTATTGATTATCCTTATGAGGCAAAAAAAACAGCTATGAGAGCCTGAAATGAGAGTGTTTTACGATAATTTCTGTCAAGCAGAATTAATATTTTAAAGAAAGATTTCCTCCTCTCCTCTGCTCTTAAGGTTAAGCATCATTTTTCAAGGGGTTAATTGATCTGTGCCACATTATATGTACCATTTCACATAGGGTACTATGTTTGCATTTTGGGAATATGGGCTCAAAATTCCCATATTTGAAAACTAAAGACAAAAAAAAACGTAAAGGCGTGGAATCTTTGAATGCTGTTTAAGGGTATATGTCTAAATATTATTCAGACTGCCTTTTGGAAAAGATATTTTTAACAACAGTAGTGGTTTCAGCTGTAAATTCTGTAGCAAAGGACTTATTACTCAGTCATTACCAGCAATTTACGCACGCACACACACACACACACACACACACACACACACACACA
>JAILXH010110620.1:22059-35776 GCA_023558415.1 Piaractus mesopotamicus
CCATTGGGCATACCAGCGATTTAGCTAAAGAATAATATTGTTTCAGCAGCGTGCTGACATTACAAATATGGATCATGATATAATTTGCAAATGGACAGCAAAGGCAATTTCATAGTAATTCAGTGAATTTAGCCTTAGACAGCCAACACTTTATCTGCAAAACACATTGCACTAGTAATGTACAGTGTCTCAGACTGGAGTAGCCAAAAGGTTTGCGTATATTTTATGTATCATAGGACCTTTTGGAAAGCATTTTTTCATTCTGCAGCGGTGAAAATGTTTTTGAATTACAGAGCTGTAAGCTTGCCAAGGATAGTCTTTTTGGAAATGCAGAGTAAATGGGTAGGTTTTTTTTGTGTAGAGGAGAGAAAAGCACCAGAGAAACACCATAAAAGAGAGATGCTAGTTGGAGAGGGCGTGTTTTGGAAGCATTGGTTTGTGGTTGAGATGACCACTGTACAGGTTTAGGCAGACTGGGGCTTTTCCTTTCACCTTTAAGTTCTGTCTTTCTTTTTGGATATTGAGTTTAGAGTATTTTGATATATTTCATCCTTTCACTGTAATTGTTAGCTGCATCTGCCCTGCCTATATAGCACTTCAAGATTCTTAGCACCTGTCCGAAACCTGCATTGCATTTCAAGTTACAGAAGAAGTCATTGTCTGTGCCTCTTTGTGTTTCAGAAATGTGAACTGAACATGGATAACCTGAGCAAGCCAGAGCTCCTGACACTCTTGAGCATCATGGAGGGAGAGCTGGAGGCCCGAGACCTGGTCATTGAGGCTCTTAGGGTGAGTGAGTTTCAATTCGACACTCACTATGGTTAGTGTTCCCGTGTACTTGTGACTTGTGCACTACAATTATTGTATTTTACATGTGATTGTCATAGTATGCATCTTGAAAGTTTTCATTACCAGTTTAATCCTAGTAGTCAGGGTACCCCCCCTTAACCTACATGTAATAGTGAATGTACTGGGTGTTGCTTTTATGCAGTGATTGCATGTATGTTGAATAGTATGGTCAACTGATTGTAAAAGTCTGTCTTCACCTGTCAGTTGAACTTAAGATGTTTTATCAGATTCCTCATTGGCTAAGCTCAATAACTGATCAGCTAGACCAGTTTCACAGTCTATACACCCTATAATTTGTAATGCATATATTAGATCAAAATATGGTTGGTTAGGTCTGTTTGGTTTTGGCAGTTCCTTCTTTCTCCCTTCTTGCTTGAAAAGTAAAAGAAAAAACAGCTTGTTAGCGCATTGGTACTTCAAGCCTTGTTTTTCTAAAAAGAATGGGAAGGATGCACTGATATGGGAATTGTAGGCCTCTGCCAAAATGGGACAACATCTACTTGGATTAGCATTTTGGAGAAATATACGTTTTATTTGTAGAGGGTTAAAAATGCTTTAAAATGAATAAAGTGCAGAGATTTTAGTCTAGTAGCTCCACATGGCTTAAATGTTTTGCTGTCCTGGAGCACAATACATGCGTCATCGAATATCGGTTAGAATTATCGATGAAATCTACAAATTTGTCGGAACTTTTCAAAGCAATTGTCTGTCGATACCAATACGATTCCGATATTATTGTGCATCCCTAGTAATAAAGAAACATGGTGCATTCAGGTCAGTTTCTTACTGTGGGATGAAAAGCCATGTTATTTGGATTGGCATGTAAAAAAAAATTTGCAACATCAAAAGTGACACCATATTTTTGGGTGTTCTAGTTGAGCTTGTCCTCTCGAACTTGTGATGGAATCCTGGGTGACTATGCCAGGCTTATTTCTAGGCCAGCTTATTAACAGGACTATGGGTCTCTCTCTCTCTCTCTCTCTCTCTCTCTCTCTCTCTCTCTCTCTCTCTCTGTCAGTTGTAGGTTTTTGTTCTGCACTTGGCGTTCTATCATTCCCACTCTCCTGCTTTTCTCCGTAATGCTTTCCATCCCACTCTCTTTCTCAGGTTGTTCCCTTGGCTCCCAGTATTCCCCAGCAGGCTTCCCCCCCTGCAGATATCTCTTCACTCTCATTCCATATTTCTCTTCCTCCTTCATCCCTCATCTTGCTTTCCCTCAATGCAGCAGTCACAAGCACAAAGTCTCATTTATTCATTCTGAGAAGCAGCGAGGGGCCTTACAAGATATAGAGCAGAGAGAATGGATAAACCTATAAGGTTCTCCGAACGTGTGGATTTTAATGAACATGACTCTATATATTTATACCTGGAATCCCATTGTTTCCTTCCTCATATACAGCATAAGCCTGAACATGGAAATTTAAGCATTGTGGATCGAAGTGGCCGCCACATACATTATTAAGAGGTCTTCGCCTGTGCGATTAATTAGCGAGCTGAAAAAGCTCGCTGAGCCGTTGTATCGTTTTTCATCAGAGAGAATGGAGGGCCTTAAGCAGATTAACCGAATTAGCGCCCTGTCACATGCTTGCAACCCCTTTCATGCTAGTTTTCAGAGTCAGTTGGTGATATCCAGCCAGGTCACTCAGAAATTATACTGCACTGGTTTAGGGCCAAGCATGTCTACCTAAGGAAATGTAGGAAATATTAAGGAAACAGGACCCATGGTCAGTAGCTGCTGTTCATTAAATTGTGATGTTGTTTCCCTTTCTCACTTAAGCTATAGTGATTACTATTGCTTCTCTCTGACAGATAAATTAATCAGATTCAGCCATATGCACTGAGGTTGGCAGAGTCATGCAGGTCGACGGATATTTGCATGTAAAGTTGTTAAAAGTGGTAAAAATTTTTAATATTTAATAGTTTTGTCACTTGCCTTGCCTTGCGTTGGTGTGACAGTGACTAGGAATGTGTATTGCTGTATTACCTTAAAGGAGAACTCCACCAATTTTACAGAATTTCTTTGTAAAGAATTCCACCAATTTTACAAAATTTCTTTATAATTCAGTCATTAAAACATAGCCATTCAGAGTGGTTTGATGTAAAATAGTGCATTATAGATAAACTTACCAACTCAGATTTCTTTACAGTGGTGGTGATAGGAAGCAGGGGTTGCAATGTCTACGATGCAAATATAGTCATTTTATTTAGTATGCAAAAAGTTTTTATGTGTAAAATGTTACATGTTGTTAATGATCAAATAGTGGTAAAACCAAAAAATAGGCTTTGTTTTCTTTCGTTACTTTTCTATCTGAGAACCCCCTTCTTGTACCTCTCTAGAGGTACCTCTTGTGCCTCTGAATATGTTTTAAAAATATGTTTTAGGCCAAAATATTATCTCAGAACTATCATAAAACTATGTCATCAGGCAGTGTACCTATAACCAATTCATGTTACAGCTTTCTGTTTCTAGAGGCATTAAATGCTACGTCATGTTACAGAAACATCCTAACTCTAACCCTAAATCTTATCTTTTCATCACCAGGACAACTTCACTTAGGACTGAATTTAGGACGGTAGTTATTACAGAATAACAGTCCCTAACTTCATAATCTTATCTTAACTCCAGATAAGAAAACAGTATTACAGAAACATCTTAACTAGACAAAAACACTGTCCTAACTTTAGGACAATTTCAGCGGTGTCCTAACTTCAGTTGTATGCAATTCTACTGAAAATACAACAGTATTGTTTTTTAGGCAGATGTGACAAGCAGCATACCACGTTCACTGTAACTGGCATAATGGTGTTACATTTATTCATATTTTAAAATGGTGGGTTTGCTTGTGAAAGTGATGTTTTTTCCACCATGTCTGCAGTTTAAAAAATTCTAAATACTGAAGACATGTTCTCCACCATTCCCTATTATTACCTGGGTTGTTAATGTTGGTAAATAGGTGTCTATGCAGTGATGGTGGTAATGAGGAGACTGACGTGAATGCTTATCAATTAGGAGCAACAGCGTTAGCGTGGCTTGCATGGTGTCTTTGAGCTTTGTGAACTAGAAAGTTAAACTGGGGAGCGACGACACCCTGTTAAACAGGAAGGGTGCTGTCACAATGGTAACTTTTTATTAAATTTTAAAAACTTTTTTTTTTTACTTCTAGTTAGTTGCACTTTAGTTTTGTTTTGAGATTTTTTTTACATCAGGAGCTGTCTAGCTAAATAACCTACATTCTTTACATTATTTTGATTACGTGTTTATGTTTCAGCTGTGTGCGTATTGCTGGTTGGTTGTTAACAGACATGACAGTTGATTACCGACCTCGTTCAAGTAGTTTATGATTTCCTAGAGAAGATGCTGAGAGATGAGATATATTTCCTAAATTAAGATATGTGTCTGTAATACGAATGTTTGAACGTTCTTATCTTGATCTTGTCAAGATAAGATTGACCTTAATTTGTAATATAATCTTAATTTATAATATACGATGTTTAGAAAGGACATTCCCATCACCATCAATGTGAATAATTCTGACTCGGTAAGTATCTGTAGAATGGAGCATTTTACATCAAACCACTCTGAATGACTTTTTTAAAGTTACAAACCAAAATATGAGTGAGGTGCTGGAAGTAGGTATATTTACTGATTGCAGTGAATTACAGACTAATCAGGACGTGTTAATAACATGCATATGGAATGCAATTTAGACAGCCAGTCAGCTGTCAATATTTTGAAACAAGCATACTTACTGACTCACAGATACCGAAAAGATTGAGTACTTAGGTCTTGAAATTTGGTATTGAATGACATGGAATTTTTCAATACTCAGTAATATTGAAGTCATTTGCTCAGTGCCATTCAAAGATATTAAATTTCAATACCCAGCCCTAACAGTGACATATGAGCATTACCACTCCTGCTACTTGATGCTTTGGCTTCCTAGACTTTTTATCTTTCCTTTGAAGAAGATTTCGCCCCAAAAATTGAGAAAGCTGTCAATATTCATGAAGAGGCAAAGGTCTGGCATGCAGTGGAACAGGCTGGTCACTTCCTGTCCACAGCTTTGATGGCTCATCAGTAACAAGGCGCCAGTGTTGCTGTGCAGCTGTGGCTCTGATCTGATGGAGCTCTTTAGCATGCCATGAATGTGTTCACTGCGACTGCCACGTGAGCCAGTGGTGGGGACATCACTAGGCCAAACTGGAAACAGGCTCCGAAATAGCCTCAGTCCCAGTGCTCTGTGTGTGTGTGTGTGTGTGTGTGTATGTTCATGTCACAGTAAGTGAGAGGGAGTGCAAGCCATCATGTTCAGCCCCTGAGCTATGCATGGTTATTTTTCTCTGCGTGTCAGGTATGCTTGTAAGTTGAAATGATGCTTTCGGAGTACAGACCTTGCAGGGCTTACAGTCCCTGCCGGTGTAGCATCTCAGCTTTGCATTGTGTGCATTGGTGACAGCTCTGTGCTTGCATATTTATATTTACTTTATACAGATGTCACATTGTTTATATTGCGCCGTGTCCCATTTAAAACTCTCAGGCAAACACAGTTTTCGCTGTAGGTCTAGCTGAATCAGGCATATACGTCAGCCAGTGAACAGCTGGGAGTGTGGTTTATTTTTCAGGCTCAGGCTGTGAGTTCGGACAGGAGTCCTGCTGAAAGCCCAATACTACATAGCGGACCTGATGGCTCTTAGTGTGCATCAGCCCACTCGTTTTATCTGTCTGCTTCTTCCCTCATCATCCCATCTTTCAGTTTGTCTTACTCTGTCCTGTAACATAGCGTTTTTTCCACTGATGTGTGTGGCAAAGGCAGTGTGCAGCATCGTGATTTCACATGGACAGCTCTTCGTCTGTGTGTGTGAGCAATAAAGCAGAACTCCAGGCTGCCACTCACTCAGAGTGCATGCGAGTGGGAGGGAGGATGGGGAGAGGTGCTTTTTTATGAGTTCACCTACCATACAACTGAGAACAGTATCTTTTTTTTTTATCTTATCTTATATAACGTTCAACCCTTGTGGCGTGTTAACCATTAGCCAAAACAACAAAATTCAAAACAACGTATTTTTCCCTTAGGAGGCTATGGCTCAGCAACTCATAATGATTTCCTTTTTCATTGATTGTTTTTGAAAGATTCTCCTGAAAATTGGGGCAGGGATCGTCTGAGTCATCAAATGTAGTGGGAGGACTCTGCAGCCATCCTCAAGAGTGAAGCATTATTAAGGTTTTATCTGAAGAAGCTTGTTAAAGAACAGTTGATTGTTTTTTAACAGAATTGTTACAAAATTCTGACAGAAATGCTTCTGATTTGGGAAACTAGCTTAGGCTCGGCTCAGTGGAATGTTTTAAACAGTACTCTTTCAGTCAGGAGAGATGACGGGCACCACGGGAGCCACCCTGTTTGGCCGATTAGCTGTGTGAGGCTGTGCTTAGGTTGTAGGAACCATGTCGAAGTGCTGTTATAGCTGGCTGTTGGCCAGATGAAGGCCGGTCCTGCTGACCCGACAGCCGCTGTTTTCCTAGGCCCCTCTGTGCAATAGATTAGGCTAATCATGTGGAAGTTGTCTTAACCCCTTCAGCTTGTTAACCCTCACCCAGCTCAGTCTCATAATTTTATCTTTGCTAAGCTTTCTCAACAAAGTACAGTTGGAGTCAGATTGATATCTTATAGTTGTGTATAGTGTGTCATGTTCTGTTCTTCTGTGGATAACAGCTGGTCAACGTTGTCAGTGTAACGTAACATAATTGGTCCTAGATATTTTAGATTTTTGGCAATTATGCTTACAAACCATGATAAATAATGGTCATCATCAATAATGATATAGCTATTTTCTGTATATATGAAAATTTCCAGTGAATATTTTATGGCAGTTCAGTACATTAATGGTGAGAAACACTAGTCTACTTTAGTCTAGCAACTTCTCAAGTGAAATCACCCTATTTTCAAAGAAAGGAAATCAAAACTGAAAGGTTAAAACCTCCCAGGCTGAAAAAAGAAGATGAAAACAGCTCTGCTGACAGACTTCTGCCTAGCATACATTACAGCATAGTTCAACAGTACAACTTCGTCCTTTGTTGATGTATTAACCTACAAAGGCTGCTTTGTTCTCACCCCATCACCATAGGAAGAGTTATGATCCCATCTCACTGAGCACTGCTCTCCAAGACTTGGCTTGCCTTTTCTTTTTGACATCCTTGAATAGAGGAAAGGAAATTGGCCTGTAAACTACCTCTTAAACTGCTAATAACGCTTGATATCTCAGGCAGTGCTGTGGAAAGGGATTGACAACACCAGAGGGTGTCTGATCATCCCACTGTACACACTGTTCCAACTGTCTGGAACTCCCCCTTGGCATTATTGCTATAGCCCACTGAACTGGATATTGGGTTTAACTATTTTTATCTATTTTGGGTGTTTTTTCCCACTTTGGTTAAAGTCACTACTAGGGATGCATTGATACCGATACTGGTATCGGGTATTGGTGTGATACCGTGCTCATTTACCCGTACTCATAAAAATGCACCGATACCAACATTCCGATACATAATGATGTGACATAAGCTGAGTGTACACTGTCGTGCTAATGAACAAACGCAGTGAAGGAGGCTCTACAGGCACAGAGAAGTGTTGCCGAGCCCGTGACAGTTGTACACAAAGTCACTGGTCACTTTAGACATTCCTCCATGGCAG
Organism: Piaractus mesopotamicus; assembly: GCA_023558415.1. Classification (NCBI taxonomy): domain Eukaryota; kingdom Metazoa; phylum Chordata; class Actinopteri; order Characiformes; family Serrasalmidae; genus Piaractus; species Piaractus mesopotamicus. The sequence continues at coordinate 29,598 of JAILXH010110620.1, forward strand.
ATTCTTGCCAGAAATACACTGTGTGACTTTAGCCCATTTTTAAATACACACAAACACAATCACAACCGCTTCCCAAATATGGGTGGAGACATGCAGGTCAACTAAACGAAGGAGAAAAAAGTACACATTTCTTGCCAAAGTCAGTCTATGCCAACTTTACTCTGTTTGATTGAATAAGTAGCGAGGTACAAATGTTAACATTTGTAACCGTATTGTCCTACCGGGCACATCAACGCCTGCCTTTAGCTTCAGAGCTCAGTGTTAGCAGCCCTGCTCAGTTTCTTTGTGAGTTTGCTCTGTACTTGGCAACTCTACTGTTTTTCCGTGCTGTATTATTGCAAGGATAGAGAAACGTGTATAGAAACTTCGAAGTTGACGTGTGGGAGGGTTTGTGGACCCCAGAGGGCTGATCACTTTGTTGTCCTTCCTACACAACATCATCTTGTAACACAATGCTTACTCTGGTGATGACTTACTGCCTCTGATTTTTGTACAGTGGGGTTAATAGAAAGCAGGGCTCACAATGTCTACAAAGCAAATACCATTTTATTTACTTTCCAGAACTGCCAGTAAACCTACATGTGGCTTCTGACTTTTTATATGTAATACGGGTACTGGAAAAGTTTGCTACTGAAAAAAGTTTTCTCTGGGAGCTGTTTTGCCTTATAATGCCCTGCATGTACCCTTCCACCATGAATCAATTTAAAAACACCCTTTAGTCCATAAACAGATCTCAGAACTGTTGTAAATCGATGTTTCAGGCAAGGTATTCATAACTAATTTTATGTAATTACTTTCTGTGAGGTAGCTTTTAGAGGCGTTAAACATCTGGTTCCTGTCACCACCACTGTAAAAATTCAGACTCAGTAAGTTTCTGTAGAATGGCACACTTCACATCCGACCACTCTTTATTTACATCTTAATGATTTAGTTATGCAGAAATTTAGAAAAATCGATGGAATTCCCCTTTAAGAATTCCACTTTGTCTTTCCATTGATCTCATTGTTGTAGAAGAAACAAAAAAGGTGTGATCACAACTCCTGGTCAGTAGTTATGGGAATTTAAGGCAAGCCAGAATGGCATATCTACTCAACAGGCAACGATGAAAGTCAACTCTGACGCCTCAGCTTTAATACCTGAAAGCCAGCGAGGCAGTCCAAAGCGAAGCAGCCGTTGTAGACTTGAGTTCATTAAATGTCATTGTTGCTCAGGCCAGGCTGTTTGTCATTGAAGGCTGGAGCAGAGTTGCCTCTCATGCCAAGTGTGTTTTACTGCTCTGGTTGGTTGCCAGTCTCTTTCCTCATCTGTCCTGGTTATATTTCACCAGTCCTTCTGTTGTTTGCAGACTTGTTTTCATTATATTTCTTCTGTGGTCTTTTAATAGAGGAGGCATGCTATTTAGAGGTCCTCTGACATGGGCTGTAGCACATTGACACAACAGCAGGTCTGTGCCCATTAGTTCTGAATAACTGATGACCTTTGCCGGAAAGTGGTGGAGAGAGCAGTATGGTGTGACAGGCCAAAATACTCTGTTACGGTTTTAAACAACACATGACATTTGATAATCTCAAGAAAGTGTCACCTAATCACATTTAGAATACTGTGAAGACTAGACATAGAAACAAACAACATAGACATGCCTTTAGCCCCCTCTGTGAAGTTAAGCCACTGAACCTTGGGAGACTTGCTTATTTAAACAGAAAAATTACCTATTGAGACCACTGACATATTTCACTTGTGCTGGCATACATTTTTTAACAAGGGGAAAAAGACAGCATTCTGTTTATAGGTAAGCTGGGCTGTTTCCATCAGCTAATGATGTGAGTGAAGTACATACAGATTTCTGAGTGCTTCACCTAAAAGTTTTGTGCTATTCAAGCTGGTGTAGGCATCATGACAATGACATAACAGTGATGAACATTGATATGTGGGTTATGTTGGAATATCAGTACATAGTATAAATATGCAAAAACAGATGCGTATTGAAAATAGACCTTGGTAAGCTTCAAAGTATCTGAAGCACCGTTTCTCTCATAATGAGATTAATTGTGTAATCATATGGACATAATTTATAGCAGCAAACATTTAATTTTATGTCATATACATGAAATTTTGAACTACAGTGTATTAATGAGATCCTGCTGGTGTGAGTTTCCTCTCTTTCTTGACTGATAATAACACCTCCTTTTGACAGCCCTACTATATCTTACTTAAACAGATAGTTGAAGCAGCCGAGGTCATAGTGGAAAAAGTATGTGAACAGTGACAGTGACCTGTTGAAAGAGGGTAATTGGAATCAAGTGTTCCAGTCAGTTCAGAGGTGAGTTTGTCCTGCTTTACCCTGTAAGAAATGACATACTTTTGGTTACCTGCTCTTCACAGCAGAATCTTATTTAAATGCTTTGTCGAGTGATTTCAGATGACATCAGAAGAAGAATTATTCACACGGCTATAAAATGTTACTGAAGTATTTCTAAAGATTTAGTCCTACCACTGATACACAGTCAAGCAGATGGAAATGGAAGAAATTTAGTTGTGTTGTTGCTCTGTGTTTACTGGTCTAGTGTTGGAAAAATACTGAGCAAGGTTGATGTTCAAGGGAGGTTACCATGGTTACATATGGCTCTCCAAAAATGAATAAATAAAAAAATATTATCGCCTTTCTGAAGTTTGCTAAGGACTACCTAGTCGTTCCGCAGCACTTTTTGAAAAATGTTCTGTGAACAGATTAAACAGATTTTTTTGACTAATGTACACAGCATTATATTCGGACACTGCTCCACCAAAACTGTCCCATATGTGAGGCATGGTGTAGAGCAGGGGTATTTAATTAAAATTCAGTAAGGTCCAGTTAGAGGTGATTTCCTCAAGCAAAGGTCTGGAGCATCATAATGATTCAGTGCCATATACTCTATACTGAAGTAGCCTAGTAGGTATATCAACATCTTATGCAGTCAACAACTGAATGTCAAATCAAATAAAGTACAATTTTGCAATATTTCAACAAAATTTATTGTGAGTTTTCTCTTTTTAGATGGCGCCATGTGAAATAACTTCCCTCTGGCTCACTTTCTTGTCCGACACCTCGTCCCTCCCCTCGTCCCTCCTCACTCAGTGTTTCAGTGCTTATTGTAATGCACAGATCTGATTGGCTGAGTAGCGTCACGTGTGATATTTACAACACATGCGATTGGTCTGTGAGTCTGCTGGGCCGCTAAAGCAACCGTAAAGGCTAGAAAAGTTATGCTGATTAAAATAGTAAAACCCCATCGAAATTAAATAATTCTCCATAGTTTATCGGTTATAGGTTCAGGTCCGCATAGGACAGCTTCTGGGTCCGGACTCGGACCGCGGCCCAACTATTAGTGACCTTTGGTGTAGAGAATATGGTAAAAATGTGGGGCTGCTCAGGGCTTGGATGACTTGCAGTAATTGAGGGACCAGTGATATTGAAATTGTTTCAGATTAGTGCTAAAACAGAATGTCAGGGCATTTGCCTGTGATAAAAAACAAAAAAGAACAATGATGAGTCCTGGCCTTTGTCCCACTGAAGTACTATGTTGTGATTTGAATCAGGGCATTCATCACATTTACATTTACACATTTGGCAGACGCTCTTATCCAGGGCGACTTACATTTAATGAGTTTAGATAACTGAATGTAGTGTTAGGAGTCTTGCCCAAGAACTTTAAATGGTATAGCAGGGTGTGGATCAAATCCGCCACTTGCCACAGTTTGTCCATTAGTTTATACATTATCATATTTTAATGTTTAATTTTTTTTCATAAAGATGACATAATGAAGACCAGGCCATACTCTGTAAACATCAGAGACCACCTTTTATTTATTTCATTTCCAATCAAAATGGCCATACATTATTCATTTTTCAGGAAGTATTTTTAAGAGATTAAATATTAGGTATTTTACTTCCATAAGGATCTTTGAAAGAGAGAGGAGAAAATCAAACTGCAGGTGTTACTGTCTTTCCTTAAACTGTGAGACGACAACTCAGTCCTATGGCTTTGAAAGGATGTGTAGCCGTCAAGAAGCCGTTACTGAGAAAAGGAAAAACTGAGAAGCAGAAAATGCAATCAGATTCTAAGACTGAACTTAGGAGGTGTGGAAGAACATCCCTTCAGATTTCTTTAAAAAAAAAAATGAAAGCAAGCATCCTGAAAAGAATGGAAGCTGTAATAAAGGGAAAGGGTGAGAAACTGAAAATTTGGATGTCATTTTTAGTCGATTTCTTTTTGTGTAATTGTCTGTTTAGTATATCTTTCAGCTTTTTCCCCAAAGTTAATCTTAAGTTATGAATTAGTTGACATTTCTTTTCAGAAATACAGGCCTTGTCCCCTGTGTCCAGCATCTCTTTATGTTCCGGTTCCTGTAGCACTGTGAGTGTAGGGAACGATGGTTTTGGAGACCGGCCTGCTCCGTGGAGTCCCGCACTGAAATGTAGTTCATTTGAGAGGGTCATTAAAATAGGCCACTAGCATCATTAGCCTGGGCCAATTTTAGCCTTGCAGCAGTGCCTGTCGCTCTAATGCAGGAAATACGCTGAAACCTTTTCAGCTCTTTTTCTCTGTGACTTAATGTGAACACCCCCCGCCCATACTCAGCAATGTTGAATAATTCAGAGATATATGTCTTTCTTATATAATCGCATGGCTATAAATAGATTCTCTCTAGAGTCTTGAAGGCTGCACATGTGAGGAGGGTGGTTGTGATTGTGGAAGATAGGTCTTCCTCTTGGAAAAAAAATACATTGTAGAATAGCTGGTGGCTGTTCTTTCTTGTATGTCAGTGGTTGTCACAGAATCTCAGTTTTTCTTCTCTGATAGCTTATTAGCTTTTCTTTTTTATAGAAGTGTCTCTGGTAGGGGGAATTCCAGTGCTGTCCCATGCAGAGTAATTAACAAAAGCAAATGTTTGTGTGTGTGTGTGTGTGTGTGTGTGTGTGTGTGAATGAATGAGCTGATCAGCTTCACAAATACCCACGGTATGCTTAGCAGGCACTTGTCAAAGACTAATCTTATTATAGCATGCAGGGGTTACCTCCCTCATCTATTGCTCCTTGACAACTCATCTGTGTGCAGTCCTCCTTTAAAACCTCATATAAGATTGCTTGCAGAAATATGATAACTTTGTACTGGGGACAAGGATGAGGGCCAGGCGTAAGCTCTTTTTGGCTCAATCAAGACAATTGATTCCCAAATATAAACTTCCCAAGTATAAGAACATATCCTGTATCATGCTGAGCAGTTACATTTGTCTGTTATCAGCTAGCGCTCAACCCAGGCCAGAGAATAAAATGTTCAAAAGCATTTAGCTCCCCTCTTAAGCCCTTAAATTTTAAAACTGCAGTATTCATATGGAAAAAGAATGCAAACTTGTTCCTAAATTATAGCAGTGAGGAATGTAAGTATAAATGAAGTTTAACACATTAAAAGCAAAGGTGCCAGATGGAACTGAAAAAAACTGTTTAAAGCAACTCTTTGAGCCATAGAAGAGCCACTCCTTTTGGTTACATTTAATTTCGATAGTCCATTATAGAGCTTCTACAGAGCATCGACATTGAACTCTCAAAATAAAGTGGTGCCGAACCATATTTGTAAATGAGATGTGTGAGTGAGAAGAACCTTTCTAAGGTTTAAAGAACCTCCACATAATGCACAATGCAAATATCAATTAAAGATTCTTCCATGAAGTGCTTGTCACAGCTAAGAAGCATTTTGGACCCATTCTTATTAAGAGTAGAGGTGGGTGAGATGGCAAAAATACAATATCATGATACTTCATTTACATGATATGTCACAATATTTATTTTTTCTGACATCTGATAAATCGAAATGGACAAAAAGAACCCATTGTGACGCATTTAAAAAATACTGTCAAAAACTATTAAGTACAATGATTTGTGTTCAGCGATTCACATACGCCAGTGCACTAAATCCAGTTAAACAGAATAAATTAAACTCTCATTGTAATGGAACATGCAGCTGTTCAGTGTTCTAGATGTACTGATGATATCCGCGATGATCCGCGATCCATGATGTGATTTATTGCAATAAAGTTAATAGTCATATTGCTCAGCTCTTAAGAACGCAGTATAACAAATTTTCATCTCTGATCAGCTCCATTATCTCAGCACACACAGAAACAGAACTGCTCTTATATGG
>JAILXH010110620.1:41265-76231 GCA_023558415.1 Piaractus mesopotamicus
AAAAGTAGCATGCTTGTAATTTACTGAGGCTCTGCCCTGTCACACACTGTTTAATGTTCAGTCAAAGTAATAAAACCTGCACGCTTCAGGGATCAGCTGGATTTTCATTGAACTTGAAAGCCATGCATTCCTAAGCAGTGAATTTGTCACATGTCCCACCAAACACTGCTGCCCTGAGTGTTTGGTCAAAAATGGCTTTTTATCATTAGGTTTTACTGATTAGTTTTTGTGATGTTTGATAAAGGAATGGTTTTATCATTTATTATGACTGATGTCTGTACAACTAAATCAGTGTTTGAATACTCTAAATAATAATCTAGTAAGCAGCAAATAAAGAATATGTCACCTGGATGATGTAGTTTAGTCTGCATAGAGGCAAAAATGTAGTCAAATATGTGGTATTCATCAGACAGGTCTAAGAGTCGCATACACTTGCGCTTCTGAGTGTCATAGTCTGTTTGAAAGTGGAAAATATTATGTGCACGCTATCAGTTTCATTTGGTCCATGGCTTATTTTCTGCACCAAGACCACGTTGTTGTCTGATGCAGCTGGCGGAGACAGGCAGTACGAGAGGAAACAAGCTCAGTGATTGCTCTGGTATCCATGTTAGGCTGAGGCTAAACCCAGAAGTCTGTCTATTCCTTAATGCTTGCTGCCTCAAAACAAAGTGGATTATGTTTGTTCTCAACACACTTGACTGTGCTCATCAGTTTTTAACATGCCCTTGAGTAGTGATGTATCGAAACTGTTTTTTTCAGACTGAATACGAGTATGTATTTTTAGTACTCGCATATTACTATGTTATGGTATGATATATTATGATACAGAGTCCGGTACCATAGTGAATTACCTACTTAGAATTAAATAGTTCTTAGTGTAAATGAGTGCAATGTACCTTAACAGTTACATCATTAAAATCTAGCTGATTTCAGATGTTACACTGGCTACCTTGAAGACCAGGCGGTGATGTACGTGGTAGGACAATGTGGTCTCTGTACAGCCTCTTTTATGAAGACAGTTCATCGTATTATTGTTTAGACCTCGTAATTCTATCTAGTCAGTCATATGCGGCTTATGGTAGCAAGCGAGGACTTTCTTGCCTTCATTTTGCTGGCCTACATGTCTCCACCCATATTGGGGAAGTGGCTGTGATTGCGTTTGTGTGTGCTTAAAAACCACACAGTGTGTTCCTGAAGAGAATTTGCCAAGGTGGAATGTTTAAAATGATGGATTGCTTTGTGTCCTGCCGCAGAGTAAGAAACTCTTCTCTATGTGAGCAGACCCTCGTTCATTGCCAGCTTGAGTCGTTTGTTCTTTAGCACAATACACGACACTAGTCTTACCTCACATATCAGTTATCAGGTGGTATCGGATGTTGGTATTGGTGCATATTTTCCGAGTATGAGTAAATGAGCACGGCATCGGGCTGATACCCATTACCAGTACTGATATCGATGCATCCCTACCCTTGAGTTTAAAACAAGTTTAAAACAGTACTGGTACTCATTGCTGTAGATGGTAGCATTGATAATGAAAGGCAATTCCAGTTTAAATCATATTTATCTACGATTAGATGCTGTTAGGTGGCTCTTTAGCATAACTGCCACACACTAGATGACCACAGCTGAGATCCACGGTGTGTGTATATAAGTGTGTATGCGTCTGTGTGAGAGAAAGGGTAAGCATGAGTGAGCATTTGCTGGTTGGTCTTTTCCTTCTTTGGTGAGGTAGTGGCGCTTAGCAAGCCGTAGCCTCAGGGATGCTTGTGTCTCTTAGCTTTGTTCCTCCCACTCTCAGTCCAGCTCTTCACTCTTCTTACTGCTCTAAATATGGACACCCTTAATCGACACAGCACTGTCCCTTCCCTGCACAGTGTACATTCTTTACACAATAAGCGTCCGAGTATGTTTTATGCTAGTGCTTCAAAACAAGGGTAAAATGTCATACATGTGGTTATATTGCTTTTAGATATTGTGATTGACACTTGATATAGTCGACTGATAAAGACATGGCGTGTTATTAGAAGATTAGGAGTGTGATTTTTTTCAAGATAGTGTACGTTCTGTCCAGTTGGCCTCGTGTTTGATGTAGTAAAGGCCTTGATTTGTCAAGACACTCATCATGAGACAGTACTGGGGTGGTGATAGTACGAAGTAAGTTTCTGTGATTGGTCAGAGCTTTGAGTATTATAGTCTTTTGTGATATTGCAGAGAAAAACATTAAGAAAATGATCACCAAACAATGTATTGTTCAGCCATGTTGTTTAGCTAAATGCCTAAAAACGTTCATAGTAGAGGGAGTGAAGGGAGTCTGGCTTTTTGTTATTTTTTCTGTATCTGTCTTTGTATTCATGTTGCAGATTGAAATCCGTTATAATTTTTTGCTTGTTGTAATGAGCGAGAAAGAAAACGGTGGCTGTGAAGCTGCATTGATTCATGGTTTAGTGTGGGCGGGAAGATGAAAAGCTGGCCTTTTGCCGTTCCCGCTGAGCAGACCCGCTGGTCTTAACACCTCATCTAACTGGACACTGGGCTTAATCGATCCCATCTGGACAAGTGCTAACCTGCTCTCTGTGTGGGTGTGTATGTGGTATATGTGTAGGGATATTAGGGACTGTGTTTGTGTGTGTATGTCTGCAATTAACATTGTGCTTTATGGGTTCTTAGCACTCTATTATTAACTTTTCTGTCCACATATATTGACTGCTCTCTCGCTCTCTCTCTGTCTCCCCCTGTAGGCTCGGAGGAAGGAGGTGTTCCTGCAGGAGCGCTATGGCCATTTCAGTCTGACTGACCCGTTTCTGGCCTTGCAGAGGGACTATGAGTCCGGAGCAGGGCCGAAGGAGCGCCGACCTGTCAGTGCCAGCCCCATCACAGTACTGGAGGCCGTTATGGCCCACTGCCGCAAAATGCAGGAGAGGATGTCTGCCCAGTTAGCAGCTGCCGAGAGCAGGCAGAAGAGGGTAGGGAGAGCTCCTCTTTTTCACTTATTTTCTGTTGACTTTCCCCTTCCTTATGCAAGTGGATTTTTTTATATCTAATCTCTTTGGAAATGTCTTGTAAATAATGAATAGAATGAATAATTTTTAAATAATAGCCATTTTGACAGGAAATTACATAAATTGCACAGTATTGTTTGCCTGTGTGTGTGTTTTATTGTTGTATGTCTTGGTCTGACCCTTGGATTAGTTTTTGTCTCTTGGTGTGTGTGGTTTGCCTGTGTGAGTGCCCTGTTTGTGTGGGGAAAATCTGATTATGATTAACTCTCTTTCCAGATGTGCGCTTGCTTTGTCCTGGAATGAAATGTGTTTTGTTTTTTTTTTTTGCGTGTGTGTGTGTGTGTGTGTGTGTATTGTTGTTGGGGTGGGTCCTGCTTTTTCTGCTTCGTATTTTTCATTCGTCTGCAGATTTACTGTATTGTCTAAGGTCACTTTTACACCTATCTTGTTTGCTGCACACAAGTTGAACGTGTGTAGTTCTGTCTGTTTTGGCTGGTATGAACACTCCACCTGTACTCACCAAACAGCTGAACCAAGTACCACCAAAAACACAAGTCATGGCCACTTCCAAGTAAACCACAGGTTCAGTTTGCTGCCGATTTTTACAATGGTTCACACCAAGCAGAGGAATTCAACATACTTTTCTCGGTTCACATCAGCACTGAGTGGTCCAAATGTTTTAACATTTGACTTTTTACAGACATTCATGTCATTCTTGCAGCACAAGCCTTTGCTGATAATGGCAGGTGGGCAGTAGAAGCATTTGATTTTGACACATGGACCACAGAGTGTATTTTTGATAGGTTGGGCAAGAATGCCTGCCTGATTGGATAAAATCAATTATAAAAAGATGAAATATTTATTTATTTATATAACTCTTACTTCTCTACCTTTCAGTTTTCCAGCAACATAATGGTAGGATTATAAATGTTATGAAGAATATATTTGAGGGGTAGATTTTTTTTTGCTAATGCAGTTTTTTGTGCTAATGGAGGCAAGGGTGGCAACAAATAACAGAGTGCTTGTATCCCTGTAAAATCACCTGCATGATTTAGTGTATTTTAGCCATTGCAGTGTGAAACCAACCAAACCAAATGAAAAAGATACAATGTCACAAAAACCCAAACTTTGGTGCAGACTTTAGCCAGCAAACTAGGTGTGAAAATAGCCTTAGTGATCATAGTAACATATACAGTGCTGTGAAAAAGTATTTACCCACTTCCCAATTTGTTCTATTTGTGCATATTTGTCACACTTGAATGTTTCAGATCATCAAACTACTTTTAATATTAGACAGACAACCCAAGTAAACACACAATGCTGTTTTTGAATGATTATATTTATTGAAGGAAAAATGCTGTTCAGCCCTACCTCGCTCTATGTGAAAAAGTAATTGCCCTTTTAGCTACTAAATCAACCAGTTAACCAAATTCAGTTGACTGTTGGGTGCAGTTTCAGTAGCCACACCCAGACATGATTACTGCCAGACCTGTTGAATCAAAACATCACTTACATAGAACCTGCCTGGCAATATGAAGCAGGCTAGAAGGTCTCAAAAAGCAGCACATGATGCCACGTTCTAAAGAGGTTCAAATACAGATGCAAAACAAAGTCATTTGAAATCTGCCAATCTGGAAATGGGGTACAAAGACTTTGCTTAGGCTCTGGGACACAATCGATCCAGGAGGTCACAAAAGAACCCAGATGAACATCCAAAGAACTGCAGGCTTCACTTGCCTCGGTTAAGGTCAGTGTACATGATTCCACAATAAGAAAGACTCTGGGCAAAAATGGTATCCATGGGAGATTTGCAAAGTGCAAAATACCGTTGACCAAAAAGAACAGAAAGGCTTGTCTCGCATTCGCAAAAACATCTAGATGACCCTCAAGACTTTTGGGATAATATTCTTTGGACTGTTGAGTCAAAAGTGTAACTTTTTGGAAGACATTGGTCCCAATATATATAGGTCCCACCATAAGAACATCATACCAGCAGTCAAACGTGGTGGTAATGTGATGAGCTGGGGCTGCTTTGTTCTGCAAGACCTGGAAGACTTGTCATAAGCTCAGTTGGGTAATGATTCAAAGCAATACAAGCAAGTCCACCTCTGAATGGCTCAAAAGAAACAAATTAAGATTTTGGAGTGGCCAAATCAAAGTCCTGACTTGAATCCCATTGAGCTGCTCTGTCAAGACATTAAATGGGCAGTTCATGCTTGAAAACCCTTCAATGAAGCCAAATTAAAACAATTCTGCAAAGCAGAGTGGGCCAGAATTTCTCCACAGCAATGTAAAATACTCATTGCAAGTTATCGCAAATGTTTGATTGCAGTTGTTACTGCCAAGGGTGGCACAACCAGCTCTTAGGTTTAGGGGTTCAATTACTTTTTCACATGGGTGATAGGTTTTGAGTAAATCTTTATCTTCAGTAAATGGAATGATCATTTAAAAGCTGCATTTTGGGTTTACTTGTGTTGTCTTCATCTCATATTAAAATTAGTTGGATGATCTGAAAATTAGCAAAAATAGAAGGAATCGGGTGAGGGGCAAATACTTTTTCACAGCACTGTATGTTGACTTTTTTATTATAGAGTAAAGCTAAATATAGATTATATTAAATTATGCATTTATTTCTTCTAGTTTTTGTGAATATGCAAATAGTAATGTGTATAATAACACATAAAGACAGATGTGCAAATGTATGACAGGTTGTAGTTCACATACAACTGCATAATGAATGACCATAAAGAATACTTAACTGACCAGCTTAGCACAGGGTGAGATGAAGGGGCACATGAAACTGGATACAGTAAGCAGAGCTTTGCATTAGTTTGCATTAGTTTTATTTAGCTGAAGTAGGTATGATTGTGTCATGGTGATGTGTAATGTTAAAGGTTTCATTGCTGCATAATTATGATCTCATATTTATGACTTGCTGTCTTTTAATAATAAGACAATATCTCATAATTGTGACTTAGTATCTCATAAATAATTCTTAGTATCTTCTGATTATGACTAGCTGTCTCATAATTATTACTGTATCTCATGATTACAGCTTAGTATCTCATAATAATGATTTATCATCTTGTAAAAAGTTCTAATTTTTACAAGATAGTAAGTCATTCTTAGAAGGTCTTAGGAAGTTATAATTATGTGTATCATATCATATAACATATTTTTTGTAATTATTTTCTATTTTTCCAATTTAACTTCCAGAATAAGTTAGTTAGATTTCTGTTTAGGCAAAAAAGAGCACATTAGCAACAATTGATACACATAAATATTACTTAGTTTACCTCTAATTCCTATAATTTCCAATCTTAAGAGTTTTCTTTAGAGTCTTTAAGTAGCGGTAGATTAAAGGCTAGTGCTAGTCTAAATGGTGTCCTACAGTTGCGAGCAGGGAGAGCGAGAGGTGAGTAATTGTGAGAAAGAAGGGGAGGCGGAGCACGAGTGCCAGGCCCTGAAAGCCAACTCGCTGTTTAACACATCCACCCTCATGACACCTGTTCAGTTGCAGGTTAATCTGAGCTACCTGATCCATATCAGCATGATCAACTGGTCACACCCTGACCCTCATCACTACACATCACCAGCACTCTTACAGAGTCATGAGGATAAATGTAAGATGGCTACACCACTATTTAAACACCAAATGAGCTAACGCCTGTCTAGTCTTTAGGGAGATCAGCTCTTAAGAAGGCGTGCAGCTGAAGACAGAGAGCTTCTATTGAAAATGGGGAACTAATCCTATTCACTCCAGCAGTATGAACTCACTGTTGTGGGTTCTGAGTACAGAGTGACCCACTTCAAACTTCAAACCCTGAGCCCACTCCGTCTCCTCTCTCATTGCCAGGCTTTACGAATGGTCAACTTCATCATATAAAACAGGGCATCTACGTGTGTTGAGTGAGTGCTGCTGCATTTAGGTGTAATTGCTTTAGCCAGCGAAAGGAGTCTTTTTCCCTTCAATGCATGTCAGTAGATATTTGATGCCACTGACTTCCCACTTGGCCTTGTCTCTGAAACTGAGAAGACTAGATTCTCTCTCTTCCAAGAATAACCATTCACACTCGGTTGTTATGGCGACAGTTTTCTTGTTCCATAGCTGGTTAACCATGATACACTCATTTACCAGAGCGACTGGTGTATAATACGAATTTAATTACTCTCATTACAGTGAAGTTGCATTTGCTGAGGCTGTTGCATTAGATTATGTGATTTTTCTGGCTACTCTGTTGAAACAATTTTTGTCCGTTGTCACATTTTTCCTGGGAAATTATTTAAATATTAATGAGTGGAAGCGAGCTTTTGTGCCACTCTCTTGGAAGACCTGCATCATATTTAAGTATAGCATGGCTATGAGTATGCTGTCAAAACTAATGGTTGTAAAATGATGAAGTCTAATGCAGTCATAAGGCATGCAGGCAAAAGATTGACGGCTAGCATTACTTTAATGGTCTGACCACTGTTCTGGCTGCTGAAGTAGACATACTTCTCATTAAGGCAATTATTGTTGTTTTGAATTAATAAATTGACCAATTATTCACTCAGTTCTACTTTAGTTTCTGTTTCCATAGCTATTCCATCTTCTTTGAATATTTCAAAACCCCTTGGTTTCACATAAAGCATTGTGAAAAGATAGCAGGCAGTCCTTTAAAACGCCAATTCCTTAAATAGCATGATCTGTAATTGCATACAAATTCAAAGCAGAGGGTCAGTTTGTGTTTTACACTTTCATAAGGTCTTTTTCAGAAGTCAGAAATCTTAATACTTTTTGTTAGTCTTGTACGTTAACTAACTCTTGTGCGTAAATAACAGCTACATATTTGTAAATCGTGTGTGCGTGCTGGTCTGCTTGCATATGAATGTGACTTGCCCAAGTTATTACATCACACAACGCAAGTTAAAAGAGAGCGGTCACATATGGCTGTTTTTTAATAGCAGCGTGTCTAGCAACACATTTATGTAACTTTTAATTGGAATTCACTTGGAAGGTGATAAAAGGGTCATTCTACACCACACTGACCTGTAGCTTCTCCAGTCATACAAATCCTAAGCAGAAAACTTGAAATTACTTAATACAACCATGCATTAACTGCTCATGGGCATTTATTACGTGAAACCAAGTGCAATTTTCTTTTTCAATGATGTATTTATTCTAATTAATATTGGAGCTCAGTTCAATCATTCTGTAAGCACGTAATATGTATAATGTAATTTGGAAAGTGAGGCAAATTTGGGGCACAGCTTTGACATTTTTCCTGGTTGCATGCACTGAATTGTAGTTTTTGCTTGGATTTTTCATGAAACCATGATGTGACCAGACAGGCCCTAGGTAAGTTGGCTTGGAATGATCCAGAAGTGAGATACAGGCACAAACAACAAGCCAAGCTGCTGAGAGGGATTCAGACAGTAGTGTCTGTAAGGTCAGCTTATGAAGGCAACACAGGTTTACCTTAGCATATTTTAGGTAACTTAGGTGAGCTAAGACAAAGAATTTTGAAGTCTAGGGAGCACTCTTTCTAGTAGCTAAGGCATTTACTATTTAGCAAAGCTACCTCAGTCATTACAGACCTACCTCAGCTCAGGCTTCTGTGTGTATGTTTTTGTCAGTAGTGTCACATCTAATAATGAAATGTTCTGGCGTAAAATGTTTTTGAACACATAAATGTTTCTCACTATGTGTAATGGTATTTTTATCAAAGTTGTAGTTATTGATTGCAGCCGACCACTTTTACCTCTTTTAGTTTTAGTGTAAGTTTATGCTATATGTGTATGTATGAATGTGTATGCCTGATAGTGTGTTGTACTGCTGCTGTGCCTAGCTGGAGATGGAGAAGCTGCAGCTGCAGAGTCTGGAGCAAGAGCACCGCAAGCTCTCGGCGCAGCTGAAGGATGAGCGGGAGAAGAACAAGCACGTGGTGATGATGCTGGTACGCGAGTGCAAGCAGCTGGCAGCACGTGTGATGGAGGAGAGTCAGCGCTTTGAGGAACTCTCGTCACGCTCTGAGCAGGAGGGCCGCTCTTCGGGCCGCCTTGAGGAGGAGCTGGCGACCGAGCGACGTCGCAGCCAACAGATGGAGGCTGAGATGGAGAAGCAGCTGGCCGAGTTCGACACAGAGCGTGAGCAGCTGCGGGCCCGGCTGAGCCGCGAGGAGACCCGTGCCGCTGAACTACGGGCAGAGAGTGACAGTCTGCGGCAGCAGGTGGAGCAGCTCAGGACTGAGCGGGGAAAGGATGCCCCACCACTGCACCCACCCTCAATGTCAGTCAAGCCCAAGAGCACAGCATCAGTGGCTGTGGGCACAGAGGCAGCAAGTTGCAGGACAGCTGCCTCCCAGACAGACCTGCTTCCAGATCATGAAGCACCCAAGAAGGTGCCGCTGACTATCCCCGTCAAGCCAACAGGCACCAACTATGCTAGCATGAATCTACCGAAGACGGCCACCACAGGGAGGGGGCTGCACCATGGGACCTCTCAGGCGGAGAACGGAGGGGAGGGCCAGACAGTTCAAAACACAGCTCATGGTTTACACTCACCTGGCAGTGCTGCCACCATGCCCACGGGCGTGAGCCCCCGTGTTCAGGCGGCCCGCTACAAATTCCAGCCCTCAGCTTCGGAGCAGGACCAAAATGGCATGGCTGGTCAAGGTCCCCCATCCCGGGATCTGTCCCCCACCAACCGAGATAACTTTGCTGCCAAGCAGCAGGCACGCCACACAGTAACACAGGTCCTCTCACGCTTCACAAGCCCACCAGCAGGGGGTCCTCCTGCAGCCCTCAGGCCCGGCCTGTCTCACTCTGCTTCAGAGGGGGGACCCTTTGCTGGGCGCCTTGGTCACCCGCAGATCGGCATCAAGTCTCCCACGGTGGCGCGCATCGACAGGGGGAACCCGCCCCCTATCCCGCCAAAAAAGCCTGGACTTTCTCAGACGCCGTCCCCTCCTCACCCGCCAATCAAAGTGGTGGGCGAGGCCAGCAGGTCCCCGGGGGTCGGACTTGGGGTGGGGCCTGCCAAATCGGCTGCTACCCCCCAGCTTCCACCCAAGCCCTCCCTGGACTTGGGTGGTGCGGTCCCAGCCTTGACTGCGTCTCAGGTGGGTGCGCCCTGCGCTTCCAGACAGCGGGGGCCACGGCCGGCCACAGCATGCGTGGATTGTCCCCCTGTCACCACAACCATCGCTACCATTGTCAGTAGCCCCTGCGTAAACCCTGCTAGTGTTTCATCCCATAGCCCCCAGCACCCGGGCAGCCCCCTGGCAGCAGCATCAGGTAAACGGGTGCACAGCTTCCCCACCCTCCCTCTCACTGCCTCTGCTCTCTCCTGCGCTACTGTCTTTCCTCAAAGGTTGGGCGACATTGTTAATTTTTTTTACATTCGCCAATAGGTTTAAATATCCCAGGAGGCAGTATATAAGGTTCATGTTTGGAAGGAGTGATGCTTGCATCTGTAGACCTACAGGCCACTTTAAAAATCCACATTTTATAATTTGGCCACATAATGGAATTCATTTGTGTCCTGCAGCACTTGCTGGTGCTGCTTTGAAATAAACTTCATGGTGCGAAAGCTAACTATTAACTTAACAATCACAGTGAATCTCATGGTTGTGCATTCCTTCCATCTCAAACTGTCACATTGGTACTTGCTCTTTCAAACACTCTTATAATGAATGGTTGAGTCTACTTTTGCACTGTTAAACATGCATAAGCAGTTATGTAGCAAAGTTGCCATTCACTGCCTCATCGTGGTCGAAACCGTTGGTAGCACAGTGTTATTAACGTCAAGTCGCCCAAACCTATCTAACGAACTCAGTGAGAGCCTGATCAGCAGTCTTTAAACTAACAGAAACCTAAAGAGAAAGTGTTAGGTTTAGCTCAACTTTACCTGCAAAAAATCTGTAGTTAAAAAAGACAGGTAGAGATACAACGATGATCAGTTCCTCGTAAATAAGAAAATCTATGAGATCCTATACGTCCTGACCCATGGGCTAATTCTCACTGTTAAGAGCACTTTTGGGAGTGAAGTTGTGAATGGGTCCAAGGTTGAAGCATCAAACCTCAAGTGACCGACTGGGTCTCGAGGAGACATCCCTGTAATCCACTCCACTCTGAAGCTGATGCCAGAGGCTGCTCTATCCCTTTCCTTCCCTCCACCTCTACACTCCTACAGCATGTCTCAACCACTGTGTGTCCTAATTTTACCACACACAATGCCTTATGCCTGCAACCCACCTTGTGTTCATCATTTGTGCTTTTCTGTCAGCTCTGAAAAACATATGAGACTGTGTGAGAATGTGATTGTCTTTCAATTCTTTGCATGTGCAAAAAAAGTGTTTGCTGTTGTCTTTTTGAACTTCACACGCAACTAACCTGATTTGCTCGTATTCTTTTTGTTTCACAACTATATGTATACCAAAGCATTAATCAAGCTTCTGCCTTTAAAGCATCACATGATATTTTGGGAGAAGGCTGTAAGAATGGAGATTTACAGGGCAATGGCATAACCTTTGTTGTATTAAGCCATTACCAAACAGAGATTTCTCATAGATCTACCTCTGAGTATCCCACACAGTTAATTATGCCAGAAGATGGGGGTAACGGGAGAATGGGTGAATGCCATTATCTAACCCAAAAGGATGTCTTATTGAAAATGTCAAATGCAAATTACTTTATGAGCAAATGTATTAGATGTTAAAACCACAGAGCAATGATCATAGATGTAAAAAAAAAAAAACCTCCTATTCATTGTGCCGCAAAACTCTTCAAATTGGCTGTCTCTAGCCTGAGGTTATTACTATGCCATAGTTTCACAGGTTAGTCACTGTGTATATATCTCAGCGCTGACTTTTCCAAAATTCAGATTAAAATCCATTTCCATCTGTTCTTGTCTACGAAGTATAGTTTCCTTAAACCAGTGGTTTTTAGCATATTAAGCGTATGTCCTCCCTCTAGATGAAGCACTAGAGCAGTTTTCTTCATATTTTAGGTCAGGCAAAGGGATATGAATTCAGCTCTGCAGTCTCTTTTATAAAGATATGCTGTTAACCCCACAGAAACCACCGCATTAGCACATTCACCTACAGATATCTCAGAGAAACATTAAATTACTTAGGCAGCTATAGTTAGCACAGTTTTAAATGTGGTTTCATACAGAGAGATTTAGCACCATAAATCACCTAACAAAAATATAGAAAATGGTCAATTTTCTGTTTAAAGTATGAAGAAATTATTCAAAATTAATGTTCATTGATAAAGCGAGTATAAAATGTTGAATTAAATGCATTTCTGAGTGGTGATGTTCATATTTCAGAACCATTTTTCCTGTCATTTGTCATCTCTTTAATACCGTGCTACTGTAATACTGTGGTATTTTTTGACTAGGTTATCATACCGTGAAAATTTCAAAGCATAACACCTCTGCTGTAGACCCTTATCTCCTGAAAATACCCTGTCTCTGTAGGCCATTTTAAAAGCGCTGTGCGAACACCAGAGATGGTTCTGTTTAATCAAAGCAAAGCAGTCAAAGCAGAGCAAGTGTTCTACCAGACGCCACTGTTTTACTGTCACTAGAGACTAATCCTTAGCACAGCTCAGGCTGAGAGACTAGACGTCACAAGCTAGCTGTCATTACTCATGTCCCTGAAAATACCAAGAACCGGCTCTTTTCTCCTCCCTCGCTCTGTAGAGTCTCTGACACAGGCATTCTGAAGCTTCTCGGCTCATATAGCTGCTGTCTTACTCCCAGAAAAGCAGCCAATAATCCTACCCCTCTTGTCAGTAGATCTCTAATAACACATCTTCATATTTGTCTAAGGTGCTTCCTCTTGTGTGCTCTCCTACTTTCAGTCTCTCTCTCCCTTATTCTGTCTCACTAACAAAGATAAAAGCATCTCCCTAGAGACAAAGCAAAGTATGCACGACACAATTAGAAGCACTCAGTTACTACTTGAGTCACCTGCGCCTGTAGTGCTAGTACAGGCTTGTACAGATCTAGCTTTGAATAGATGTCATACTTATTTTTGTTGTGCGTTTTTCTGCCTTGACATATTCCTTTCCTTCTGTAACCTATGTATCATATTGCCTGACTGAAATGGTTATAACAGGTTTGATTTGAATTTCACTGTAATTTGGTGTGACTGACATGATTTATCTCACATACCTTTAGCCAACCTGATTTAAGTTGTATTTTCCTGTTTTGTTTGTTTTTTTTTTTTTTAATTACAAACTTCAACAAATTTATGGACTTTGTTGACCTCAGTCTAACCTAAAAGCAGATGAGTGAGTTGTCATTTGTGTTTCACAGCTTAATCTGACAGGAAGCACAGAGGTCATGGATGCCAAATCACATCAGTTAGCCTGTAGTCCGATGTCATACCAACATGTGGACAACACTGAAACAGTCACCCTACCTTAATTTACCTTAGCTAGGACTTTTTTTTTCGAGATTTTCTGGTTTTACTACATTCTTTCATTCAACACGGTCATTACCTGTAGCAGTGTTACAGTAGATGGTCCAATTTACACAGTGCTAAAGGTTTTTCCCAGTTTAAGCATATTATGATAGTTGGCCAAAAATGAAATGTACACATTTTCCCCTGTAAATGTAAGTGTAAGGCAGGTTTTCGACAATTCAGAGATGCAGTTTGCATGTTGCTAATTGCTGAGGTATAAGCCTCCATTATTTATTAGATACATTAGCCTTGTAGCTCCAGTGCAAAACTAAAGATGCAAACTTGAGACACCAAAGTTATCTTGGATGATTGAGTTTTTTGGGGTAATTGAATGACATCAGGTGACTGTTCCAGGCTGTGGAGCACATTTTGGTAGGGCCTTTTAACACTGCCTCTCTTTTGTAACTGCTGCTGCTTGCCCCTCACAGGCTGGTGTCCCTCCATAGTCCCCCCGCTAAACTGTGGTGACCCCGTCCCCCTGGATGACGGGCACACCCTTTTGCTCCAAGCTGCTTCCCAGGGAAATGTCACTTTATTGTCTATGCTGCTTAATCAAGATCCACCAATGGATATTAGTCACCTCCAACAAGACCTGACCTCTGCCTTGTTTTCTGCTGCTCAAAATGGACACACAGGTATGAAAGCTCCAGCAGCCTCTGGTGAAGCTGCAAACTGAAAGGATAAAACAAAAGGTTTCAGTTCACTGGCTTGGCCTGTACCGTTGGTATACTTAGCAGACAACAGTCAATAGAAATAGTAATTGCTTTGTATTAATGAGTGACTGTATATAAAGGCTGTTTTTGTCTTGTAGAATGTTTGAATCTGCTGCTGACCTTGGGGGTTTCTGCTGATGCTCCTGACAAAAATGGATTTTCCCCCTTACACATTGCTGCTGCTAATGGCCACCAGGGGTGAGCACTTCACTCTGTTTTAAGCTTCCCTGCTGCTGATTTTAAAACAGCTGTTCTTAACTAAACTGTGAGTAAAGTCCTACAAAGACTTTTAAATCTTAAAATGGAGTGCTCTTTGACACATGGTGAAAGATGAAGTGTGTAAAAGTCCGGTGTGTCTCTAAATAGTGCGCTGTGTGTCAGAGAGGTTGTCATTTGGGATTTTGTCTGTTCTTGTTCTGGGTGATGTACAGTGACTGCTGTCAGTGATGTCATCACTCTAGCCTGGCCTTGCCCGGATTTCTAGGTTAGAACAAAGGCCATTTCAAGCTCAAGTCAAGCATGTCCTTCTAAATGCATCACAAAACTGCACAGGCATGACCCAAAATTGTCAGATCAGCCTCAGGGCACGGTGATGTGATTTTCTGTTAAGTTAGAGGTCACCGCAGCCAGTCTGATTCTACCTTACTCAAGTCCAAAGTAGACCCAGACACGACTGCAACCCCTCTGGCTGACTGGATGTTTGCTTGTAGGTGTGTGCAGGCTCTGCTGGGCCACGGTGCGGAGGTGGAACGAGAGTGTGTAGGCGGCCGGACCGCGCTGATCCTGGCCTCTGAGCACGGCAGCGTGGAGTGTGTGAGAGTCCTGCTGGATGCCGGAGCAAGCCGCTCACACATCACTGCTGTAAGTTCCCCAACACACACACACTCACAAACACGTTGACAACGAAGAGGTCATGTTACACATTCGTCAGGAATTATTGCCTCTCAGCCTGTTGCTGTGGTAACCATAACTGAACAAAAGTCTTGTGTGTTGCTTTGAGTATGATTGTGCTTCTCATTTTAGCAGTGCTTAGTTATTCCCTTCATTTAACATATACATGTTCTTATCATGCACTTTCTCTATAAAAAGCAAAACAACCCATTGGAATTCTTATTGCTAACAGCCTTTTTTATCTCTGTAAGTTAGCTTCACTATATGTACATTTATTGGCATCAGACAAATGTTTAGATCAGGGATTTGCATGGGTACTCAAGTACTCTGTAAAGTTTTAGAATACTGAAATCGCTATTCGAGTATCCATTACGTTTCATCACGGGAAGATAGAGAAAATGTGTCGACCCGTAATTCAGTGGACAGCCTTACGAGTAATCTTGTTATGTTATAATTTGAAACATGAGTGCCTGAACATGAGCACGTTGCCAAGGACGTGTTGTTGAGGATGTGACTGAGAAGGCAAAAGTGATGCAGCTATATCAGTAACTTGGATAGCTACACTAGCTGATGTCCAGAAACAATGAAAAGATATTTCTCTGACAAGCTAACATGTTGGCACATTATCCACCTAGGAGAAAATAAGACGAGGTCTCATCAGCGTCCAGCGCGACACTGGTTAGCTCTGTTAGTTCATTGGCTTGTCTGAAGAGGCAGCCTCCATTACTCATCTCACGCAAAAACCTACCAATTTCCTTTGGTTGTTTTTGAATAATTAAACATGTTTTCATGTGTATTCCTTTATGTGCTGTTATATTTTTGTTATATTGTTGCAGTCATCTAAAAATGTAAGCCTACAGCCCTATGTTATTTTCAGCCAAAGTCCTTTTGTTTCCCTGTGGTTAACCGGATATACGTTCATGAGCTGTTACAGAATGCACATCCCTAGTTTAGATTTGAGCGATATTTTAAACCGATATTTTGATATACTCCGGAATAGCAGAATGTGACACTGGACTACAGCGCTACAATATCTGCATTTTATTCATTTTACTGCATTGCAACCATATAGAAATGAATGTTGTATTTTCCCATGATGCTAATCCAGGTAGAGTTACAATTTCTGCATTTTATAAATGTGTATGTATTGGCATAGGCAGATATGTCCATGAAAAATGTTCTTAAAAAATTCTCACAGCTGTGCATTACTGTGATCCTTTTTGTTCATCAGTGACTTTGCTTTGCGCAGGATAGCTGCACTGCTCTACATGCCGCAGTGAGTTTGGGTCACGTGGGTCCCCTGAAGCTTCTACTGTACCACCCGTCTCCTCAACCCGAGACAGGCGGCACAGCAGCTAACCCAGATGCCCAACGCACACACCCGGGCCCAGTCATAACCAGCCACATCCTCAACCATGCCAACAAGGATGGCTGGACTGCAGCCCACATTGCTGCGTCCAGGGGCTACAAGGTGATGGACGCTTACATAAACACTTACCATACACCCACTCCTGATTATTCAAGGTTGTGTACACAGAAATTAATAGTAGTGGACATGTGGATGAACTGCTCATATGTTCACACCTCTCTCTGCTTTGTTCTCAGAAATGCCTGGAGGCTTTGTGTAGCCACAGCCAACAGGACCTTGAGAAGAGGGACAAATGTAACCGCACTATACACGACGTGGCCACAGATGACTGCAAAGACTTATTAGAGAACCTGGGTATGTAGAGATCTCTCGCATCATGTGTTCGTTCATGCACCTATGTGATTTAGAAAGCCTATGTTACTCAAATAAAGCATACCTTGGGCTTCCGATTGGCAATGCTACTAAGAAATAGCTTTTTTTGTACCTGATTTTAATTTCCAACTGTGAATTTGAGATGCTCTCATTGGGAAGGTGTAGTTGCAGGGACAAACCAGCATGCATTCCAAAGCTGGTTTATGCTGATCTGGTTCTGGCTTATCTGGTCAACCAACATGGTAATGCTAATTGACCGTCATACCAGCATCCAAAGCACAGCATATGCTGGTTATGCTGGTGACCAGGCATGATCTCTAATGGCAACCGTAAAGCCAATTCCCATTACAAAGCAAAAACATCAGGTTTTAATCCTAATATTTCCAGTGTTTTGTTTTTTTTTTCAGCAGGAAATCTATACAAGCTATGCTGTTTTTACTTCTTAAAGCAACTTCCAATTGTAGTGCAGAATGTTCCAGGAATCTGAGGTTGCAGAGAAAGAAAACTTGGTGTGTGGTGGTGAGAATTGTTTACTGTCCCTCACAAGTGAACAGCTTCAGCTATTGTGTTCTTAAGCCTACATTTAAATACATATGCAGATTCCTAAAAACTTGTTTAACAAGAGCAGTAGAAGCAATACTGAAAGTTATAGATGTAGCGCACATGACATCCTTACACCTGTCTTTTAAATGCATATATGGATTTTAATGCCAATGGGGCATACCTCGAAATAAAGAGGCCAGTTGTGGTCTGTCAGAACATACATACATACATAACTGAGCAGTTTATGTTCTTCTGTGTGCATGTAGCTATGCTGTGATTTTTTATGAATTGTGAAAAGATGCAGTGAATGATTACATGTCGATTCATATATTAGCCTTTCCTTGTTTACTAATAATTGTTATTGGCCCTGAAAAACCCATACCGGTCAACTCTAAATAGTCACTCTTTTGTTGTTGAGAGATACTATACTATACACTACAGTACAGCGTTCATTAACATATGACACACTCTCCGCTCCAGGCCTCCTGCCTCCCAGCTCTGGTCTCATTAGTAGGTTTAGCCACGACATACAGTCATAAAATTTCTATTTGGTTCAACAATTTGTAAGAATATATATTCAGGAAAACAGAAGCATAAATCAGATTGAATACATCTACCCTACCTGATTGGCTAACGTAAGGTAAGCTCTTGAATGAAGTTTGAGAGCTTTGCACACCGCCCTGCTGTTGAATCTGCGTGTTCTAATCACTCCCTTATCTCTGTCAGACTGCTACAGGGTGGTGGTGCAGGTGCACACCGGCTCACGCGAGCACCTGTGCCCTGTCGATGTCCTGGAGGACGGCCCCACCATCGGCACAGTTACCGTCCAGCGCCACACCAGTTGGGCAGAGCTAGGGCAGATCCTGAGCCACCTGCTAACCAGTCACCTCCAGCTGGTGTGTGGAAGCTGGGAGCTGCAGGAGGGGCTGGGTGGAGCAGACACACCCCTGGGCCTGTCCTCGAACAGTGTGGCCTCTGTGAAGTTAGGTAAGCGGTCAAACAGCTCTTTGAATGCTTTTTAAAAGCATGACATGTACTTTTGTTGTTGTTCCTGCGCTCTTCTGCTATTGCTGAGTATTACAAAGAGTAAGTATCACTTAACTCCGTATCTCAGATATCGCGTTATAGATATGAGGAAATTATATTAACCCCCTGAAATCAACCCGGTCTTAAAAGCCACAATGCTAAACTACTTTCTTGTACTTTCTATCACTTATTGTCGCATTTGACGTGACTTGCTCTTCAAACCTTCTATTGAACACTAAAAGTATGCATACACCCTTTTTAATTTAGCAATTCATCTGCTTAAAAGTGCTCCTTTTGCTGACACATGGCAAACAGTTGGGCACACACAGCTTGTATAATCTCCATAGAAAAGCATTTCCCGTAGAATAGGGCGCCTTGGAGCAGCCGCAGGTGAGCCTAGGGTCACCATGCCCAATGCCAAGCGTCAGCTAGAGTAATATAAAGCCCTCCAACATTGGGCTGTAGAGCAGTGCAACTGTGTTCTCTGGAGTGATGAAGCTCCGTCCAATACTTTTCTGAAGGCTGATAATACAGATCCGTTGACAGTGCGATGATTATGTAGTGTGACAGAGTGACTGATTATGTGCAGCGTTAAAAAGCACCACATCTGTGTGTGGTGTAGATTGGTAAACGTTGAGGTATGGCCTGCAGAAAGTGATATGTAAACTAGAAGCACGTTTGCGGTTGCGTCGGTTGCTATTCTGGGATGCCCTCAGCTTTCTGAACAGCTGCTGCTTCCTAAATTCCTCTCGGTCACTGATCAAGTTTTAATTTCCCCAGCTCAGTGTTTTCTATCGCCTGTCGTGAAGAAAGAGAAATAAAATAGATGGTAACATATGTTGTTGACATGCTGTTTTTGGTTATGTCTGTTATAAAACCAGTTTGACACTTCTTTGAGGACATTATAGTAGCCTTTGTTAGAGCTGGTTAAAAAGGGTTAAAACCCGCACACAAACCCACACTCTTTGACTCGCTTTTGAATAAACAAAAACACTTACTCTTCCAAGCATGCATACTTTTAATACAATTAGACACACACAGGCTGACACTTTGAAATGGCTATTTTCCCAAAGCCATGCTGGGCCAAGTGGGGAAGGATCTGGCATAGAGGCCTAATTGAGCTTGGCCCAGCCTTACAGTTGTCATGCAGGGCTGCTGAAAATAAACCAAGCTCTCCTTTTCTTTCACCCCCACTGGCCTGCTCTTTCTCACTTTTTTGAAAGGAGAGGGTGGTATTTGGTTCTGTTTACACATCTTTAGTTCTTCTCCTCCTATATGTTTCTTTTTGAGATTTGTTAAACTACTGTGCAAGTAAAAAACTAATTATTGTAAGTGATAAAAGAGAGGTCAAAATAGAAAGAAGTCTGCCAGCGAAGGTGCTTTCCAGAAAGAGCAGATGTCACAAATGAAAACATGACACCGAACAGCATGACAAGTATTTATTATTCATGAGAGGAGAAGTTCTGAAAGGAGGAAAGAGACAGAGAGCTGGAGGAGGATTGGAGAAACTCAGCACTGTTGTCACAGTGTGAAAGATGAAAGCTGTCATGTCACTGGGAATTGTATTTCCATATTGCCTAAAACACACGCGCACGCATGCATGCACACGCACACACACACAAACACGCACACACATACACACACACACACACACACACCTTCCAGGACTGAACTTGACAACATGCATTATTTGTAGACCTTGATATGCAGGTTTTCTGTATTCACTTTGTGTCTGTGTATGTATTGCAGGTGATTGTATTTGGCTGCCTGGGCAGGACCCAGCCCACTCTCCTTGGGACCTGATCCGAAAGCGCCTGAGCCTGAGGATCTCCATCCTTCTCAAAGGTATTTCATGCTTCACATCATTTTAGAGGTCTGCATGGATGTGAAATTGAAGCCTGAATCTATGACTTTGAGAACTCAACCAGACCAGATCTGACTGGTACTGCTGAATTTGAAAGCCGAATCCAGCCCAAACCCTCTTACACTTACTAACACATGCATTATTGCAAAATTTTAATGCTTTGCTTTTTATTAACTGCTTGGGTTGATCAACTAAAAATATCATCAACTATTGTAATGTCATAAAATAGTATATTAGTGTATCTGTAGTACACTAAAGCTATGTTCACACTGCAGGTAAAACTGTCCCAAATCCAGTTTTTTTGTTTATATGTGAAACAGATTTGAATTTTCTGTGACAGCGTGAATAGCTAAAAACATGTTGGTATCTGACAGTTTCAATTTGGATTTAGGCCATTTTCATGTGTGATACTGAAATTCGCTACATGTCAGATATGTGGCCATGTGACCTCTGTCTATACAGTCAAATTGAAATTCATGCTTTCATACTTTTGCATGTGTCTAAATCTTCATCTATATATAATAATTTCCTGCACCGGCAACCACATGAAAACACCTATTACTGCAGTTACGCTTTGTATCTTCTTTATATCTTATCTTCTAACAGCTAATCAAAATCATATTTACTTTAAGGATGCTTTGAAGAAAGAGAGAAACAAAAGAGTCAAAGCAGCTTCACCTACATCAAGTCTCTAACAAATATATATAGCCGTTTTGGCCCTGAGTTTGTGCCTCTTTGCTAGCTTTCTTCTTCACAGCAGGTAAATGACAGAAAATGTGTGTCCGTTCTCTGTTTTACAGCTTGCACAGATTAACAGGGAGATTCACAGTCGTTAATGTTTTCTGTAAAGTATGTTTACTGTGCTCGTTTTGGTGTCAACTGTTTGTGCTCTAAGTTTAAAGTGTCTGTTTTCACACGTTAAAGTGCAGTGTCACATAAAAGGAGTCTGTTAATGTTGCGGAAAGGTGGAGGACAGCTGTTTGTTGGATGAGTGTGCCGGGTGGATCAATGTTCTTCTGCGCATGTGGTTCAGTTCAGGAGCGTGATTTGTTCAGACTGATGTCAGATATTGGCCACAGTAAAAAAAATGATGTAAACGAGCAAACAGCAAAATCAGATGTGGGCAGTAAAACGGATTTAGGCCGCTATTACCTTCAATCTGAATGTAGCCTAATAGTATTTATTATCAATATATGTTTGTGTAATTTATAAATCTTTCCTGGCAAAGAACTGCATCCACTCTCCTGATCAACTATAAGCCACACTATGCTATTTTTCTCTCATTACTGATGTTATTTGCAGAAATGCTAAGCACACATCTGTTGAGCTTACCAAGCAATGTGAAAGGTCTGCTGAGACCTTTCCTCGAATCCAGTACATGCCTCTCATCATCCATGATGTGATTGTGACTGATGTACTGTTGAACTTCATCCCTGGTTTCATTCAGGGGCACGTTCACCCACACCTCAAATTTCTGAATGCAGCTATAGACTATAGCATTGAGAGAGAAAGAGGAAATGTGTGTACACAAAATGTACTTAAAATATAATAAAAAAAAAATCACTCATTAGAAAACAAACCCCAGCTTGACCCGAGCCCAGTACTGTATGTGAAAAATCATCCCAAAATCGGCATAAAAGCAAAAATTTCTTCGGGCCCTGTCAGGTAGCACACCTGTACATCCTTTACTGTCCTACTTACTTTTGAAATTGCACATCAGCCCACACACCTCAGCCTGATATAGACTCACTAAGCACCGGTTTCCAACATAATGCTTCTTTATAATCCATTATATCAGAATTGATCGTCTCCTACAAATGCATAAACACATTCTCCTCTAAAGCAGCACGTTTAACTGTGCTCGCTATTCGATGTCATGTGACCCAAGCTCCAGAACATTCCATCTCTTCTGACAGCGTGGTAAAGCAGTCCCGTCAAGTGTCTCATCAGAGCGACAGTGTGCTCATACACTGCTTCCCATTGCTGTGCTCTCAGACGTACTAATTTACAGCTGCTGCATTGTCTTTGCTCTGTGTCAGGCCTGACGGAGTGCGCTCTGGACGAGATGACCTACGACTCTCTGATCCCTCTCCAACTGCTGCAGAACTATGTGCGCCTGGTATGCAGAGTCACATACACAGAGAAAGCCATCACATTTTGGTAGAGAACATTCCTCACCTGAGGCCAGGGGTGCTGTTTTTGTTCTGAAAGTTTTCAGATATGCATTGATTTGATAAAGTGTGCAGTCAAAAAAAACGTACAGAACCAGTCAGTCTGATACGAATAAATAGTTTATTTAATAACTAATCTTAGACGTCGTAAATAGTTATAATCTTAGACATTTTGATGTAAAGGCTCAAGCTTAAATGATTGACATTTCATTTTGAGACAGTTGGGTAAGAGATTGTTTTATATTGAAATCATGATTGGCAGAAGTGCTGTTTTTAGATTGCAGGAGATGCAGTTTTAATTATAACCTACATTATCAACAGTTTTCAGTTGGGAAACAGCCGGTGAATGAGTCAGACTAGTCAAATGCAACCAAACACCTACAGTCATATGCAAAAGTTTGAACATCTCTTGGTCAAATTATATGTTTTGTTGATTTTCTATGTGAAAATAAGCCTCTTTGTAGTGGATGTGTACTTATTTTCACTTCACATTCAACAAAATGTAGAATTTGACAACACAAAAAATATATATATGAGTGTGTCAGAACCTTTAACTGATTCTGTAGCTAATTGAGACTAGTGAAACATGGATGAGTAGCGTATGCATCACATGTTTTTTCATGGCATGATGTTTTAATTGAAGTGCTCAGCTCATATTCCCTTCCCTCTGGCTAGGTCGAGCAGTATCGTAATGTAATTTTCCACGGACTGGAGGGGAGCTTTCAGGAGTACATCGCCAACCAGATTTCCCACCACATCAAGGTAAGAGACAGAAAAAAGATTATTGATATGCTGAGTTTTTAACTGTTTAGAGAACAATCAGCTTTGGTTCAAGATTCTTAATTTGACAATGTTATTTCATGCAGAAATAGGCTTAATCTGTGTCTGGAAAACTTGCTTGTAGCAGCAAGTATTATTCAATCTCATGTGTCCACGTGTTGCCCAGATTTGCTTAGCTGTGAGCTTATAGTTCATAATTGTTTTCTTTCAGATTTGCCAGACGTAGCCTAAAGGCCACTTCAGGTTGAATATAATTAGCACCGGTTTGCAGCTAATGCTATGCTGTCTGAAACTTTTTTTTTTTTTTAGCCAAAATAGATTAGTGTTGTTCCTAACATCTTATGTGTGCAATGCTATGTAGCACAAGCAGGAGGCCGTGGGGATGGGCTGTGATGTCATCCGTTTGGAGATAGAAGAGGGTCTGACTAAAGATCAGCTGTTGGAAACCTTCATCAACTGTGGTAAGACCTTCCTCTTTCACTGTATACATGGACATTACCTGCTGAAAGCTGTACGACACTGCTTTGGTGTGTGTATGATAAGACAGGGTGTGGTGTGTTGTATCTCAGGGTTTCTGATGTCTGTGCGGGAGGCTGCTGCCGGACGGTGTGTTGTAGCCGTGTTGGAGGGACTGGAGAAAGCCCAGTCCCTCAGCCACATGCTGGACGACCTGTGTGAGGCGCTGGAGAACCGTGGCTCACTCTACTCACTCTCCATGAACCAAGGTGAGGCTAACACCCTGAAATATTTGAGAAATGTAAATACTAGGGTGGCCAGGTTTGTGTTAGCCGTGTGTATTGATAATATCCATATTTAAGGGGTATTCTTCCTGAAAATAAGCATTTAATATTTTGTCATATTGTGTAATATTCGATACTGCAGCATCACATCCCTCAGCCTCATCGGTTTGTCAGAATTCACGATTCTAGTGGTCTTTGTCATTCCTCTATATAACAAATACATTATTTAACTTAACATATATATGCATTGGAACAAAATGAAATTACACAACAGCAGCATATTACACAGGACTGCATAAAGTGGAGAAAACAGTGTGAAACGAAAGCAGAATATGCAATATATACACCAGACAATAAACATACAGAACTATAAATACACATAGTAAATACACGACAAATACACATAAGGCTAACTAGGCAGGACAACAAAATAGTATACATGAATGGAGAAACAAGTGCAAACATCAACTGTAAATTTAACTGGGATCCCATAGCAACACTGAAAGTGCGGGTGTGCAGTGAGGGTTAATGGGTGTGTGATCAGTGTGTGGTGGATGATTGAAAGGGTCTAGATTAGTCCAGATGAGTGTTGGGGTGTTCAGTAGTTTAACTACTTTGATGAGGAAGCTGTGGTAGTGGAACAGATGCAGACCCCCTGAAGAGGGTTTTTCTAGTCTTGAAACCAGAAGCTCTCACTCTACAGAGTACTGCGGCACCACTCTGGGATGTGAGAAAGCATTAGCAAAGCAAAAAGGAGCAAGAGTTATACTTGAGTGTCTCTTTAATATATTTCCTAATTATGGTCAGCAGTTTGGTAACCCGTTGTTTAAAACAGCCTTTAAGAATAAAATGTTCATTTTGACACTGATGCCTTTTGAAAAGTGGAAGTAGCTTTTTTCTAAACCTTTATTTGCAGGTATGAATGTTACAATGGCTGACTGTTCAAATAAACACGTCACTACAGTCACATCAGCAGACAGGAATAACGCTGGCGTTTGAATTGTGCCCCGGTCATACGTCTCTCACTGTGTCTGATTGGCTGGCAGGTCCAGAGGGGCTGTACTACTTCCCGGAGGGGAGTTTTCTGATCGGCACGCTAGCCAAGCCGCGGCTGCAGGGTCCCGAACTGAGACTGCAGCAGCACTTCCGCTGGGTGCAACTGCGCTGGGACACTGAACCCCTGAATGGCATGCTGGGGCGCCACCTCCGCAGGAAACTCCTCCACCAGGTGAGTCTTCCTCCTCCTCTTCTTCATCCTCTTGTACTAAAGTTCCAATGTTTGTTCTAATAAGCATCATAACTATATGTTTAGTGGTTAACAATAATATATTTAATGTTTACTTTTAGATTTATTGTAATAAATTGCTGTGATTTAATGTATATTGTGGTATATATACAACAACACCACTGTTACGATATTTCCAGACTCAAGGTCAGTGCTGGGTCCATGATGACCCTGTGCACAGAGCTCTCTCCTGGGTGTGTTCGGTCTGGCAGCAGCTTAACGGCTGCCTTTCTCGTCTGGGGACCCCTGAGGCCCTCCTAGGCCCTCATGTCTTTCTCTCCTGTCCTGTCCTGCCAGATCAGACCCAAGCTATTCTGAAGTGAGTCCACATGACTTGTAGACTTTACCTCCTCATTACAGCCCCATTATCTACTAGTAGTAGTAGTATGTCAGGCTGACTTAAGCCACAAATCCAGCTGTCTTGACTTATTAGATCAGTGTCAAATTCAGGTCTTGGATGGCCACAGCCTTGCAGAGACGTTTTTCTAACACTGAATTCACCTCATGAAGGTATTGATAATTAGCTGGTGAGTCAAATCAGTTGTGTTAAATTCTGCTGTACTGTAGCCGTCTAGGACTGGAGTTTCACACCCCTCTACCATAGAATACTTTACTGTAGTCCATTTTAAGACCTGAATGACTGAAAAACCTTCACAGACATACTCATGTTTGTAATGTCCATGATGGCCGATGCCTCTTTTCTGCTTTATGACTGCATTCAGGTGGTTGGCTCGCTTGTGGAATGTGGTGGTTGTCCCACGTGTTGAGGATGCTGTTATCTCCAGAGTAACAGCCAAGCGCTCTCCCTCCCAGCGACGGTCTCCCAGCAACAAGGGCTTGAGCCCAGGGCAAAGGGCCGTGGTCCGAGCAGCTCTCAGCATCCTCCTGAACAAGGCTGTGCTGCAGGGCTGCCCACTGGCCAGATCAGGTACAGTACTAATGCTCTAATATTCTGGGCTTCAGTACAAATTCTAACATCTTTGGCTTTTTGAACACGGTAACGTTTAACTGCAGTACCTGCAAAATGTCTTCATATATTTGTAATGTTTATCTTCCTTCTTTATTTTAGTTTAAAAGGCTTGGCTAAAAATTGTATCTAATGTTTGTGATCTAAAGTAGTTTGTGGACTGTAGTAATGCATCATATTTTTTGTATGAATATTTAGAGATCAATCGGCTCTTGCCAGAATTCCGGGGTGGGTGTTTTCCACTCTCCTCCATTAGCTCCTCCTACAGAAAAGGTGGGAGAAAAGGGCGAGATAGTGGTGCATGGAGACGATCCAATACCAGTCCACGAAAAAAAGGAAGTCCCGCTTCTGGAAGATCCTCCAATAGCTCCTTACGAGAAGGTCAGCAAAGACCCTATTATTTTAGTAGAACATTTCTAATAGTTGGTATAAGGTATGGTTTATACTCAGTTCTTGACAAGTGACTATATAGTTCTTAAAACAGACAACTTAAAAGAAACCTCCATACATGTTCAAAAGAGTTGACATCTGGTAACTGCGAAGGCCACAGCATATGATTAATGACCATTTTCATACTCATCAAACTGTTTAGCGACCAGTCATTCCCTGTGTATTGGAGCGATGTCATCATGGAAAAAACCACCCCCGTCAGAATGGAAAATTACATCATAGGATAAAGATGATGCATAAGAATAACTATTGATTTGCAGTCACCCTTTCTTTTAAGGGGTTTTTAAGTGGGCCCAAACCATCATAGCAGAATGTCCCCCCACAACATAACATAACTCACTCTAGGGGTTGAGCATTTAGGCCTGTACAGTTCTCTTAGTGTACGTCACACATTTGACCATGTCGCATTTCTTCACATCTCTAGACCAGTGCCTGTAGTTTTATCACCACTGAATTCTCAAATGTGCATTCGTCTTTATACTGAGATGTTTATGTGCTGGAACACTACTATGATGTCCCTCTCTAGGTCGGTGTGGATGGACTGTCTAGTCACGTCCTGCACTGACATTCTCAGTCTCCTGAGGAGCAGTTGCCCTTCTGTTTTCCTTACAAAATACACTTATGCATCATGGCCACTGAATGTGCACTTTTGACCACAATTTCCAAGCTGATGTCTTTCCCAAATCTAAATGCAGATGTCACTTTAGTTACTGTCTTAAAGAAACTATCCAGTTGAGCATCTTTATGATTTATATTTATATTTTTGCCATCTGTGTCCTAATAATGATTTTTTTGATTTTCGATTTTTCCTCTTGCCACCTTGGTCCAAAATCGAGGTCAACTAGGCTTGTTCAGTATTTTCTACATGCCGCAGAGCATGGTACGATGTTAACTGCTTAAATGAATCGTGTAGCACACCTGTCTGGAAGAATTTGCACTCCTTATATGTCTGCACTCCTTTTTTTCAGGATTTTCCTTTAATGTGTCACCTGTGTGTATTTCACCATACATTAATCTGACCTGCCGTTGAGTAAGGGTGAGGATAACACTATGCTGTCTTTTCACTCTTCAGGGTCTGTGGCCAATTCAGACGTCCACTTAATGACAAATGTCAGTCATCCCAGGTTTGTTTTCTCAAACTGTGCATGCTGGCTGTACTGCCACCAGCAGAGGGCACCGTTAGTTCAGACACTTTCTTCCACATAAGCGCTGCAGCATTTTGGGTTATTCAGTGATGGGCCTAATGGGCCTGGCTGTTGTGTGACAGATCTCAGTGTGTTGTGTAGTGATGCTGATTGTTGATCGTGCTTCTTCAGGCTCAGCGATGGAGACTCGGTCAGTCTGTCTTTCTACTCTGATGATGAAAGCGATCTGATCAGGGAACTGCAGACCATGTGCTCCAGCAAATCCGAGCCCGACATAAGCAAGGTAATCCAATCTTCCATTCTGTACAAGGTGTTATAAGTTTCTACATCTGTTTGTCCCAGTGAAAGGATGCACTCACACTATACAAAAGCCTACAAGCATTTTTGGACAGCTCTGTTAGAAATGCAGTGTCTGTGGGTTTTGCTCAAAAACTGTATTATCCCACCAGTTAACATCATGGAGGATTGATCTGAAATATTTACAGCATTGTTTCTAGAGCATTTAGTAAAAAGAGAAAACAGGTTATTGTTCCATGTCAGACTTGGATTTGTAGACTCTCCATATCCGTTTATGGAACATTCTTTTCCTCCTTCACCTGTGCTGCAGATGGCTTTGTCCCAGGACGACTTCATTATGCTCCCTAGCTCAAGTCGACCTGCTCCGCAGAGGAAGGATGAGCAGGGCTACCCTGGGCTCCAGTCGCAGGCCAACAGAACAGAGAGCGGTGTGGAGACGGCAAAGCCTCCACCGCAGCAGGTAAAACCAGCCCCTAGAGCAGGAGTGTCAACTGCCACAGCACTGCGGTTTATTGTCTTCACTGACTTAATTCACCTCATCGTTGTTACTAATACTAACCAAGCTTGATTTCTACAGATGGGCATATAAACCATTTCTAAATGAACAATACTCAGATATCCCAGGTCGAATATGCTTTACACTGGGAAAAAAAACCCAGAAAACCAAAAACTATATGTACTTAGTAGTTTGATTGATTTAATGATGTATCTTTGTGCTTTTGACGTATGTAGTGCAGCATAGAGTGATTAAGTGGAGATGCAAAACTCGCACTGTGTGAATTTATCTTCTTGTTTGAAATATTTCCACATATAGCTGCACTTGGATGTTGCACAAGACACATCAGC
This sequence comes from Piaractus mesopotamicus, assembly GCA_023558415.1. Classification (NCBI taxonomy): domain Eukaryota; kingdom Metazoa; phylum Chordata; class Actinopteri; order Characiformes; family Serrasalmidae; genus Piaractus; species Piaractus mesopotamicus. The sequence goes on from JAILXH010110620.1 coordinate 70,178, forward strand.
TGCTTGTGACCTGACTCTCTGCAGCTCTCCCAATTTAGTGAACAAATATTAAGATGATTGGAATAAACGTATATTCAAATGTCGAGGCCCATCCCTATTCTTGACTTCATTTTGGTGTCCTAGAGCAGCCTGCAGTGCTGCAACCCTCCCGGACCTGAACTTGACACTCCTGTTCTAGAAAATCAGTCTAGCACACAGAAACATTACAGACACCACTAAACCGATTTGGCTGTATCTGCTGTGAGGCACTGTGCGCACAATTTGTCTTGCAATGATGTCTGTGAGAATAGCACATACATAGCACTGATTGAACCGATGAATTGTTCGCAGATTGACAGTAGCCATTCAGCAGGCAGCCACGCCTCCCCTCGGCGTGCAGCTAGGCCCAGGTCTCAGCTCCCAGTCCCCAGCAGCAGGGGGCTCCAGCAGACACCCAGCAGCACCAACCAAAACACAACCCAAAGCTCCACCATGAACAGCAGCAGCAGCCGTTTGTCCCAAACCCACAGAAACACCCCGAGCAGAGCCCACATGAGCAGCAGAACGAGGCAGCCTCTACCCAACAACAGAAACAACCAATCAGAAGAAGACATCTGGATTCTCAACTCCAACTCACATGAAAACTACAACAACCATGAATAGACCCTCCCCTCCAAGCCCTGTATACTTACTCTGTAAACTCCCTCCACATTGTGAAGTTATGTTACTGACAGCCTTTTAGTATTTATACATGTTGTCCATACTTGTCACACTATATTACCTTGTGTACTTGGGGACCATAGTTTTATTATATTTCACTGTTGAAGTATTGAGTTTGAAGCGAGTATCAGAGGAAGCAGCCAGGGAAGGCTAATAAAAGAAGCGCTTTGTCAGCTTTTGCCTTTTAGGTAAAAACATTGTGGATCAAAGAAAAAGCAGGCAAGTCTTTTTTGCTATTAAGTATTTTAAAACAAGTATTTTATGTTTTAAATAGTTGCAAGGTTGGTTTTAAATATTGTTGAAATTAATCAGGGTTTTACCAAATATGTGTAAATAAAAAAAATGGGAACTTAAATGTTATATAGACTAGTGTATGTGGTATTGAGCTTGTACATTGACGAACCTAAAAGAGAGAAAAAAAAAACTGTACATAGTGTTTGTAATATTAAAGTTTGGTTGATATTTTTCACTTGTTTCAAAGTGAACTGAATGTGGCAATAAGTAGTCATTGAAAACACAGGTTACTTTCTTTTGTCTGTAAAACCATAATGAGTAGTTTCAGTTCCCCATAGAATGCGTGCGGAGTCTTGCTCGAACTTTGACCCTGCCTTATAGCCACCCCTGAACATTAAGGCAGCACACATTTAACTTATGATTGATTGTTCTTCTGTAATAAACGCTTAGGATAATCAAGGATTATTTTAAACTCACCATTGTTCATATGTACAGAAGAGATTATAGTCGACCACTGATGTTGAACTGTAAGTCGTCTGATGAGGTTCAGAGAATTGTCCTCTTTCCTCCCAGCACAATTAAAAATGCACTGTTACCCCAACCATCAACTCAACCTTTGTTTTTTTTTCCCCTAAAGCACCCCCTACATATGCTCCAGTGCTATTGACCTACATTGAAAATGATTTTGAATGAAAACTATGATAAACAAATAGGTTTGATAAGTAAGGTTTCCTAAAAACTAGAGCAGAATATGCAGTCTCTGGGCAGGAAGGGGTCACTTGAGATTATGATCCAAGTACCTTTTGCTGTATCCATGTTTGGCTATACCAAGAACAAACATGAGGGAGAACAGTTATATCAAAACATATTCCATGTTTACAGAAACACTGTTTATCTATTTACATCTAAGCAAAACATTTTTCATTCCATTTTGTGCCTAATTTGTGCATAGTTCCATGAAATTCCTAAATAAAAAAATAAAAGGAACAAAGTACTCTTTCCATTTACGTGATTTACATGAGAGAAAAGCAATGTCATGGACACCTGTGGTCTTACATTGACTCAATAAGTTAAGAGGGAGATGTACAGAAACATTTACTGAAACATGATGAAGGAAACGGAGGAATGACTCATAGAAATGTCTTTTTTTGTCATTCCGACTCCCACTGTATCCTCTTCTGAAAGCCTAGTACCTTAAGTTGCTGCATATATAATTTACTGCATATATAAAATTGTTTGAATTGTCTTACTTGTCCATTGTACCATGATCTTAACCACGTTCATAAGTCCTCCTTCAGGAAAAAAAACATTTCTCAAAATATGAAGTGTTCCTATTGGACAGCGTTGTCAGTAAACTGGATTTTGTCCCTCACTGAGCTCATGTAAATAGAGTCTCTGTATGGTCTCTGTTGAGTGGGGCTCAGAGGCGAGTGTCCTGGATGTCGTCCTCTGCCTCCTCCTGCAGGGTGAGTGTGACGGTGCTGAGTTTGGGCTGAGGAACATGCATGCTGGAGTTGCGACGGGGGAAGAGTTTGAGGCGTTCAGCTGGACTAATGGCCTGTTTCAGCTGGCTGGTCTCATTCAGGAGTCTCTGGATGGACTCGTAGGTCTTCACTTTACCCTGCTCCATCATCTGTGACAAAGTAATAGATACATGTCAAACAGTGAGCTTCAGTATCACAATAATACTGCATTCAATTCAAACACTCTCAGATACCGCATAGCTGAATTACTGATATAATAGCAGTGATGCAGCAAACCAGACATGACCAGTCCACATTGGGTTTTAGTCATGGTCATTACACTGTAACAGTAGCCTGCTTTGTCGTTTGTTTCTTATGCATTTACTTCAAATTTTAAACTGAAGAAAATTTTTTACTGGTACTTGGTATTAGCAGATACCTTGAGTTCAGATATCAGAATATGTATTAGAAGAGAAAAAGTGGAGTGATGCTTGTCGATATCATAGTTAATAATGCCATAATAAAGCTATATTCATATGTCATAACAGTGTTTTTATACAGGAGCCTAGCAGAGTCTTGTGAATGAAAGTAATGAGAAAGAGCTTTACCAGGAAGCTCTGGCACTCAAGCAGTGGTTCCACCTTGTGTTCACACAGTAAGATGGTGCAGGTGGAGAAGGACTGCCTCAGTGTCTTCTTCAGTACCTTCACAGTGCTGTAAATCAACAGCCCACAGTTACCATCAAAGACTGGCAGTAAAGCTCACTTCAGCTTTTTCATTTCGGAATCCTTTAAAAGATCTCAGCTACTTCTACTTAACACATAACACAACCAACATATAAGACTGACTTCTACCAATGTGATACCGGTTTAAACAGCCCTAAGACTATGTCTAAGTGGCTATCTAAAAGCCTGCACTCTACAGTTATGGTGTTATGATGCTTGTTTACATACAGTGGGTCGAGGTGGGCACTAGGTTCATCAAGCAGCAAGATACGAGCCCTGCTGAGGATTGACCGGGCTAGACACATCAACTGTTTGTGGCCATAGCTCAGCACGTGCCCCCCATACTCCAGCTGAAAGTCCAGCTTATCAGGAAACTGCTCAATGACTGACTTAAGGCCCACCTGCAGAAACACAGTCATTAACATTAACACGTACTTCACGTAATTTGAAGACGTTCTTCAAATACATTTTTTATAGAGAAATAATGCCAAGTAGCACATCTATACAGTTCAGAAAGTCCCATTTTTATCTGTATGTTTTGACAAAATAATCTAGATTTTGTCAGTTTAGTTAAGCTATCTTATCATCATCTAAGCTTCTTATCCTCCTGGTTCCAGGGAGTGCAGGTGCCTATCCCAGCATTCTTTGGGTGGAAGGCAGGAAACATCCTGGACAGGTCACCAGTCCATCACAGGGCAGACAGACAGACATATACATTCACACACACACTCACACCTAGGGGCAAATTTGCGTGTCCAGTTGGCCTGACTGCATGTCTTTGGACTGTGGGAGGAAACCGGAGGACCCGGAGGAAACCCATGCAGACACGGGGAGAACATGCAAACTCCACATACAAAGATCACCCAGCCAGGGAATTAAACACAGACCCTTCTTGCTGTGAGGCAACAGCACTACCCACTGCGCCACCGTACCTCCGCAGCTAAACTATGGTTGCATAAATAAAAGACTTTGCTTCTATTGTCATTTTCTTTCTTAAGAAACAGTTGCTTTTTGCAATGATGTCAACAATAATAACAATATTACAACCAAAGTACTATTTATATAATGCTGACTTAAGTATAGGGTCATTGCTGGCCAACAAGGAGTAGCCATGGCAGCAGCTGTCCCTTGACAAGAAATTAGTGCCTTTAGAGCACCCGAAGACCACAATGAACAAAAGTCAGTCAGTGTGTTGCAGTAATGAGACTCACCTCCTCAGCAACGCTCCACAACTCTTCATCACTGTGGCAACCATAGGGGTCCAGGTTCATACGGAATGTTCCAGTAAAGATGAAAACTTTCTGTAACAACAAAGGAGTAAAAATGACAAATAAATGAGAGGAGCAGAATGAGGGTATCTGAGCATAGCAAAGAAGTGTCAGAAGGTGTGGGTATACCTGAGGCACCACACCGAAAGCCTTGCGCCACTTCTGCAGGGGCATGTTGTTGAAGGAGACACCATCGATGGCCATGTCTCCGTCTGTGTAGGTCAGGCGCAGAAGAGCACTAAAAAGTGTGCTCTTCCCAGAGCCTGTTCTGCCCAAAATGCCCACCTAAAAACACAAACACAATGTCCTATCAACATTCCCTCCATTTTGGTACTGGACAGCATGTTTGGCATTACTCTGACCACAACCTATATGGACACGCAATGAAAAAACAATGAAAAATGGACAAGATGCCAAATGGTTTCCACTAAGTCTGTGAATTAAGTTGGTAGTGTTGAGTGAATAATTCAACAAATTCTGCAACCTACATTAACTGGATATAGTCTCAAAAAATAAGTCACATGCAGGGCAAAAATGGTAGAAAGTACATTTCCATTATTATTTTTTATTTATTAATTAATTTGTTTTACTTCACAAATAAGAGCACATCAAACTTTCACAGTTTTTGTAGGAATCTAAATACAGTGATATGCAAAATTTGGGCACCCCTGGCTAATTTACATATTTTCTTGATTTTTAAATTGAAAAGAAGAACCTCTGCTGTGGATCTATTATGCTTTGGGGTTGTATAGCAACCAGTGTCACAGGAAACATGTAGATGGAGGAATGAATTCCACTAAATATCAGCAAATTCTGGAAGCAAATGTGATACAGTCCGTCAAGAAATTGAAGCTGAAAAGAGGCCGGCTTGGCGCAATGGTCCAAAACATACATCAAATCCACCATGAACTACTTGTCGAATGGCCCTCACAGTCCACTAACTTAAACTATATTGAAAATCTTTGTGTAGACCTTAAACATGCCTGACTAGAAGCATTCCACATTAAAAAGTGGGTCAAAATTCATAAATAAGAAATGTAAAGACTTCTAGCTCGCTACAAAAGGCATTGCGATCTGTTATATCTGCCAAAGGGGGTGTTATGAAGGACTGATCTAGTAGCGTGTCCAAATAGTGTGCATGCCACTATTATTATTGTTTTTTCGCTTCAAAAATTAGCAAAAGGGGTGCCCAATCTTTTACATGTAGATGTACCATAGATGTTTAATTAAAATCTCCAGATTACATTTAACCCCCACGCTTATTACTGAGTAACCACAGGGACTTCAATGCAAGCTGGTTGAGTTATTCTCAGGTTATTGAAGAGTGTAATAAAGCTTTGGGCCATGTGAGGAGTTAAAATGTTGGCTACAGATGGAGCTGTATGTGTGCATTGGGCATCTGTATCTGCTCTGGGACTGAGGGATTCCTCCATGATGTCTCATCAGCCAGTTCACAATTAGAGGGAGGTGCTAAAGAGCTAATGAACTGATTTATTTAGCTCTTAATAACCATGACAGCCAGGCAGATACTCTCTCACAGTTGTACTTGTATCAGGTCTCAACAGTAGAAAACACTTTAGCTGTGTTAGCAGCCTCATATACTACATATTTAAAGAAGTGAGCCACGCCCTGTGTGCTATTTGGTACTGTCCTCTGAATGGGACA